>JAUIMW010002110.1:0-11211 GCA_033557785.1 Enochrus cinctus | reverse complement strand
GTTCATTTTCGTTACCATGTGCTCATTTCGGAAATTAAAGTTTTTCTTTGTGCAGTGGCGTTTTACTGCACATATACGCTGCTCACTTTTTGACAAGTACGAGTTGTTTACATTTGTTTATAAAGATTTAGTGCCTACTGATCCTAAGTTTGATTCATCTGCACCTATTGATATAATAATTGGAGCTGAAGTTTTTGCATAAATTTATAGCGGATTGATAAGGATATTTAGATGGGTTATTACTAGAGCTGTGAATTGATTAGAAAACAAGCAAATTTCGTTGCATTGTGAAAATTCACCGTTGGATGAAAGTTTGATGATTTTGAATTTGAATTTGTTTACTACTTTCAGAGTGCAAATAATGTATAGTCGTTTATCAAAAGACAACAATTTGAAAAAAGAATATAGCAAATTCTTGACGTAGTATAAATAGTTGTGTCATATGGTCGTTTATGAAGGTACATTTGGTACTGAAATAAGATATTTTATTATATTTCTAGTTGAGTTCCACCACGAAATATAGAATTGTTTTTGAAGACAACTTCTGGACTTTCACCGAATGACTTGCTTCATGGTGGTCCTAAATTGTAAAAAGACATCGTGAATATTATAATAAACTTTCGTTTCCATAACTTTATTTTTACGGCGGACATCTGCAAAATGTTTTGGAGGATCCAGTAGAGGAATTTGAACTGTTACTTATGGAATTGCTTCGCGACGGTACTTAGGTATACGTGTCTTGCATCAATCGGCAAGTGATGAAGACCGCTGAGTGAAGTTGTGAAATTATTGAAATGTGGTGGTTCTGAATGAAGAAAATTGTCTCTTGTCTCTTGAAAATGTTCCACAAAAATTTGGTGAAAATAGTGTAACGAACGATTCCCGACCGAAGAACGCAATGAAAACGAATCGAAAATCTAGAAATTCCAGATTGCGAATTTGCGAGAAAAAAAACTATATAAAGTATCACATCGGACCGAGGCGGCAGTTAGCCGGACAGACGCATAGAGTTAGCCGAAGTGAGGTGGGAACGTAAGAAGCCACCAGTGGCGCGCTTTATAAACATTCACCGCGTCGTGTTTATTATAAATAATAAAATAATTTAATTTATTCTAGTAATTGTAAATAGTTATTCGTGTAAATAGTTTTAATTTAAATTTTAATTAAATTAACTCTTTTATTAACCCCACGAACGTAACATTTGGTGTTAGTTGTGGGGTAAAATAAATCGTAACGTGTAGCTTAGTGTAAAACTGGCTCCACCAAAGAAAGAAAAACAAGAGGTCCCGCCTACATCAACAGACCCTGCTATGGCGATGCTGCAAAGTATAATGGAAGAACAGAAAGCCGTGCAGAAAGTTCTGGAAGAACAGAAGGCGGCGCAGAAACTTATAGAAAATAAAATCGACGACCAGCAGACAATTCTAAAAGAGAAACTGGAAGAACAGAAGACCGCTCAGAAGCTTCTAGAAGATAAAATCGACGGGCAACAGAAGCTCCTAGTAGATAAAATTGACAGCCAACAGAAGCTTCTAGAAGAAACAATGGCAAAACGAGAAAAGATTCTAGAAAATAAAATCGGCGTTCTAGAAGGGAGAATAGAAGATCAACAGAACTTTCTAGAACAGGCAATTGGTGAACAGAGGAAACTTCTAGAGCAAACAATTGACGAGCAGCAACAGTTTCTCGAAGAAAAACTGGACCAATAGAAGCATTATCTGGTGAAGAGAATGGACGGCAAGTTCGCCGAAATGGATAGAAAGTTTTCGCAGCCTCAAGTTTCTGGTCTGCAATCTGGCACCACAGTGGGCTCCGGCTCACAAAAAGTAAAGGTTCCGAAATTTGATGGTCTTCGAGTAAGTTGCGGAACACAACGGCTGCACCATGCAAGATAAATTTACTAACTTAATGGTGGCTCTGCATGGTAAATCCGTGGGTATTGTGCAAACGCTAAATTCCGCAAACTACGAAGACCTGGTGCGTGCCATAAATGCTCGATATGGAGATGAGCATTTACAGGCTGTGTACATCACACAGTTCCAGAACCTAAAGAAGAAGAGCAAGGAGACCATTCAAGAGCTCATGGCAGGAGTTGAGAAGGCAGGTAAACTGGCCCATGGAGATTTGCTTGAGGTCGCCTTGAATAGGATGCTTCTTAAAGTGTTTGTGTCAGTCTTAGACGACCCGAACATGGCACTTGCGGTGACGACGGCGGGTAAGAAGAACCATTGGGAAGCTTTTGGAATTGCCCTCAACTACGGGGCGGCCCAAAAATCTCTTCGTACACTTCATAAGAAAAAGGAGCTAACCGCAGAAGAAGCTGAAGATACCATCCAAGAAATCCGCTCGGCAAGAACCATCAAAGTCCGATGTCTACGAAGAAAGAAGAACCGTGGTAGCAAGAAAGACACGACCAAGAAGACTGAACATCGTCGTGGTGCCGCTCATCATTGCTACTGGCACAAGTGGAACTGAGGCCGACCGTAGTGGATATGGAGAGTTTTTGCGAAGACCAGAGGAATGATCAAGAGATTGGACACATTTACAAATGGAAACTTGATGGGAGGCGTCCCGAGTGAGCTGAAATATCTGATATGCCCAGGAGTGTGAAGAACATGGGCTTTTGAAGCGGAACCTCGAGAGCCAGGACGTAAATGACGTGACCAAACAATTGGTGGTTCCCAGGACTAGGTGGAGTGAGGTCCTGAGGAAAGTTCATGACGGGACTACTGGAGGTGATCTAGGTGTTAAGAAAACCTTGGACAAGTTGAGGGAACGCTACTATTGGGTGAACTGGAAGAACGACGTCACTAGCTGGTGCAGAAAATGCCAGACGTGCACTAGAGCAAATAGACCCTTGAGAACTCCAAAAGACCCCATGAGGAAGTACAATGTGGGAAGCCCGTTCGAGCGAATCGCTGTGGATATAGCAAGGCCGTTTCCAGAGAACGATCAAGGCAACAAATACATCTTGCTGTTAATCGACTGTTTCACCAAATGGCCAGAAGCATTCACTCTTCCAAATCAAGGAGCTACGACAATAGCCGATAATCTTGTCAAAAACTGGATTTGCTGATATGGAGTACCAATGGAGCTTCATTCTGATCAGGCCAGGAACTTCGAGTCTACACTGATGAAGAGTCTTTGCAACCGCCTGGGCATAAACAAAACGAGGACAACGCCTTTACATCCTCGATCTGATAGCATGGTCGAGAGGATGAACAGGACTATCACTAAGCACTTGACGAAGAAGGTCTCCTCTAACCAACGAGTATTTGGACCTGTTCATGATTGCGTATAGATCTTCCAGCCACGAGAGCACAAAAGTGAGGCCATCGAGGATGTTGTTCGATCGGGACATGAGGCTGCACATTGACCTCAAGCATGGATGTCCTCCTAAATAAGAAGAAGCAGTCGAAGGTTATGTAGAAGAGTTAACTGCTAGGCTGATTGAAGTTCATAACTTCGCCCGGCAAAACCTGGATATGGCCACGGAGAGGATGAAGATCCGATACGACGTAAAAGCCAACAGCAAGGGATTTCGGGAAGGAGATCTAGTCTGGCTCTACAATCCCCAAAAGAAGAAAGGCTACTCACTCTAGTTGCAAATTTAGTGGTAAGGTCCTTACAGGATACTGAAGAGAAATAATGACGTGTTGTATCGCATTGTGAGGACGCCAAGAGGGCGGGTCATGGTTGTGCACTCTGATCGCCTTCCAGTCAAGATTTGGAACGCCACACCAGCGGGAAAGACAGCCAGGGCGTGTAATCAGGTAAGAGCGTCGAGATAGGAAGATCTTGCACCTAATAACGAAGAACAGGTTCTTTGAGAAACGGAGGACCACATGAGGAGATGTCTGAAAGGGGAGACTTGTGAGTACCGTCACCAGCCCTTTTCTCTGGGAAGTGTTGAGGTCTGCCGGGGATGACTGAAAGCCACTTGCGACGGAGGATGCTCCCAAAGACACTGCCTGCATCCGGTAAATGTGAGGATCTGGAGGAAGATGCCTCGGACTACAGAACGGATTACTGATCGGGACGATTCCGGCCTAAGGGGGGCAATGTAACGAACGATTCGCGACCAAAGAACGCAATGGAAGCGAATTTGCGAGAATTTGTACCAACTATATAAAGCATCACATCGGACCGATGCGGCAGTTAGCCGGACAGACGCATAGAGTTGGCCGAAGTGAGGGCGGAAAGCAAGAAGACACCAGTGGCGCGCTTTGTAAATATTAACCGCGTCGTGTTTATAATAAATTGTTTAATAATTTCATTTATTCTAGTAATTGTAAATAGTTATTCGTGTAAATAGTTTTAAATATAAATTTTAATTAAATAAACTCTTTTATTAACCCCACGAATGTAACAATAGTTTAACTTTTGAAATAATAATAAATACTTCAGCAACGTGTATTCAGAAGTTGTGGAGATTAGAATTTGATTTGGATGATTCGGTACATGAATATATTCATAGAGATGGAAGAGTTTTGCGAACCAACTTAAGTGTTTGGTTAACATTCGCATACTTAGAAATGTTTTGATGCCAGATATAACTAAACGTACGATATAGAGCTTTTGTGACGCCTCAGTTGTTCGAAAATTCTTCAAAAGAAAGGAAGATAAGTCCGCTAATATCTAAATCCAAAGTGGTTCTACTTAAAACACTTTCGGTTTTGCGACTAGAGTTTTGCGGTGAA
The DNA here is from genome assembly GCA_033557785.1 of Enochrus cinctus. NCBI lineage: Eukaryota > Metazoa > Arthropoda > Insecta > Coleoptera > Hydrophilidae > Enochrus > Enochrus cinctus. The sequence continues at coordinate 6,511 of JAUIMW010002110.1, read as the reverse complement.
TTATTGCTTTCTAGATTATTTGGACACATTTTGAAAGTGCGTTAACTTGATAGAATTGATAACATGTATGCTTCTATTGATTCCCTGACTGTGTTGTTATTGATAACATGTTGTGTTAGAGTTGTAGAAATTGTGGATACTTTGAATCCTTCCTGTTGTCGATATGTGCCATATGAGCACAATGCTGCAGATTGCGCATTTAGAGGTTTGTTTCTTGAGCAATTACTGAACTATCATCTGTGGTGGTCAGGTCCTAGGTTTTGTTTAGGTGATGCAGATTGTTGGTCTTCGGTTGGAAACAAAATGCTTAAAATAGTTGATACCTCAGAGTATAAGAGTAACAGAGATAATTGCTTACTTGAAGCAACGAGTCACATCTTGGTGCCTACGCTTTGCAAACAATGCACGATTGAAAGCACACAGTAGAGTTAGTGGAGTTTTAAGTACACAAAAGTTGGAGGATTGCTTAACAGCTTTGGTTAAGTACATTCAACAGTGCAAATTCAAAGATAACATTGAATTGTTAAAAAGCAATGTTCTAACTGACTATTTAGTTTGACGACCTTTATTGACACCCGAGCTTTGCTGAGGGTGGGGCAAACTACATAACGCAAAACTTTGTTAAGAAATATTGTTTTTTACCTGAAACAGCGAGGAATTTTAGAAGCATTTTTATTGAGTTTTTGTACATATTGGTGCATCTTATTATTGTAGCAATTGTATTGGATTTAGGCTAGAAGAAATATTCTAGAAAGCATTTTGATCTTATAATATACTGTCCACTGTAATTGAAGAGTAAGTTCTTGTCAATTTATTTCTTTGTGGTTTGTTGCTCATAATCATAGAGAAAAATGGTTATAAGCCTTGAAACAAAATACGCTAACAAACCTTGTGTATATTTGAATTTTGGCTTCCGATTGAACTAATGCAGATAATGTTCAAGATTAAGTTAATAAGTTTTTAAGTGAAATGCGAATGCGAATGAAAGCACTACACCTTTCAATTATTAATTAAATTGTCATATTTTTTATGTTTCTTTCTTCTGTTCGCCTTAATGCTTTTGAATTAAAGTGAACCAACTCTTAAAAAACTGTGATTTGTAAAAAACAATAGTCTGTTGTTTACATTATCGCCTCGTTATTTATAAACAGAAATAACGAAGTAAAAGAAATACGTTTAAGTAATTTAAGTACAAAGTTTGTTTTATTGCTCTAAAGAAAGTAAAAGAAAGTCGAGACCTTGGAGAACATTCAATGTTTCTCAGGCCTCTTGATGATTTTGCTTTTGGATCACAAATGTCCCAGGATAGTTCCAAGACCACAAATATGAAATGACTTCTAGGTACACTTAGTCGTAGTCTTTATTGATGTTTAAAATTATCGATAACTCATCATTTAATAATATTTAATTTAATTAAAGTTTTAGAACGTAAGAAACCGAGTACCTTAGGGTCATTTCACGTCCCACAAACAGTAAATATATCTATTTTGGAATTGAGTAATAGACAAAATAAAAAAGACCTGGGCAGATGGGAATGGTCTTCTAAGTAACCTTTGTCATGTAAACTCTTTTCTTTTCAACCCATCGTTTTCAAAAGCATAGATTTTTAGTAAATACGTACTTGATTTATTTAAATTAATAATATAGATTCAACAAAACAAAATAGATAGTTATTATAAACACAGCAACCAAGCAAATTACAACGAAAATGATGGATTCATAGTATATATACAAAAAAAACTTAAGATGCAAACATTTAATGACGTGAAATATCTTGAATTTATTTTCTCAATCGTTATTGTTGAAATTTATGACTGTATGTTGAACGTGACTAGTATTTATAGATTTTAGAAATAACGTAACCAAATTTATAAAAACAAATAATAGAGACTATTATAAACAACAATTTTTACTGATTAAAAATAAGACTTGGATATAATAAATGACATCTTAATTAATAGAGTGACTTCACCAATAAATAGAATTGTAGATAAAACATTATCATAAAAGACCCATAACATATAATTTCAACTACTACTTTATAAGTATAGTTGATAAAACTTTTTTTTTGAAAACACATCTGCAAATTTTAGCTTTATTATTTTAAGTAAATAAATATGAATAGCAAATTCAAAGATGTTGTGAATACCTATAGCCGTGTTGAGAAAATTCGGAGTACTACAATTATTTTCTAAATTTTGGAGCTAAACCATAAAGGCATCTTACGACGACTGTTAAACAATTTTCACGCAAGAAAACAACTAGTAGCCAATAAGATACAATAATTACACGAATATATACGAAATAGAGAAATCATACAACGCTACAATTTTTTCTCTAGTCTCCAAATAACTTTTCATATTGGGAAACTATTATTTTTTCAGCTATTACTTGCTAGGTAATATCGACAGACAAGCAAGAATATGAGGTTTTTGTTCTACCTTGTATTTCAAGATGATAAAAAATATGCACATATCTCCGAGTGTCATCCACACATATTCATCTTTTCCTAGTTTAAAGAAGGCGGTCGTCTATTTCGTTTGTTGCATGTTTTTTACTTACCTTTTTGATATATTCGGGTCACTTGGAAATGATGAATTGTTAAATGTTTTTCTCAGATAGACAAGCTAAACACTTCATGGTCGTCATTCGGTGCTTTTATAGTGTAATATAAAAATGAGATTATTAAAACAACTTGTTTTGAAGAAAATGAAACAAAGTCCTTCCAGATTATTTATTTAAACATTAAAATTGCATTTAAAAAAAAAATTAAAAAGAATCAAAACGTAATGCATACGAGTAAAATATAATTTGTTAAAAATGTCTTAAATTAATTAAAGTGTAAATGTAAACAGGTGGCATATACTGCAGTAAGAATTTTATGTATAGGATAAATGTTTTACGAGCGTCAGCGCTAGATGGCGGCAGCTTTATACTAGCGACGTGTCAGAATTTACAATTAAAACCGTATATTTAAACTTCTGCTCCTCTGCCATATTTATATGTACATATATTTTTTTAAATATTTTTTGACTTTTGATTGTTATGTAAATGAATTTATAGACACAAATAAAATAACTTATGGATTATATATTCAGAGTAATATTTCTAAAATCATACAAAATTTACTGAAATTTTGTATAAGAAAATGTCATAAAAATATCTAATAATAATAATAGTAAGAATATTAATTCTATCCTACGTCTAAAATTTTATTCGCGCCTAGGTAATAATTTATTATGTTCTACCTAAGCTAAAACCGCAACGAACAAATAACGTAGGCCGCGGAGTTAGATATCAATAAGACTCTGGTTTATTAATTAGTGAGGCAAGTCGCGATTAATCCCAGTTTAATTAAGGCCTTGCCATCAGTCATCTGACTGTGAAGGGGTTGTGCATTGTCTTGCTGATAAAGCGATCTTTTAATAAGTTCGCCGGGAACGCTAAGAATGCGATTGAGCGCATCCCCTGACACTTCTTATTTACTGTTCTTTACGGATTTATTACAGATTTTTTCCACATTCTTCTTAGTCTGAGCACCTACGTATATTTTGCGATCCTAATAATTTAATCTACTGGAAATTCTCCGAGAAAATCAAAAGGTATCTGTTACTTTATACATTCTTATGTGTTGAAACAGTTTTATTATTTTGTTACTTTAACAAAAAATGAAAGAAGTCAAAAAAATTAAAATAAATTAATTGAGGCGCTGACGATCTGCCCGCGGGAACTAATTTATATTATCTAAAAGTGAGCAAGTAACATGATCTCTGAAGGCAAACACGTAAACGGCTGGATCTGCGAAGGGGCAATCAATACCTGTTTATATGTGATTTCAGATAGGCACCCTCCATCCTGTGCCCCAATTCCAATAAAGTTTAATTATTTCCTGTACTAGCGCGGGTATTAAGATATTTTATCATTTAGGTTGCACAATATAACGTTGCTGAATACGAGTTTCCTTTGCTTTTATCACAAACTTTTTTCAATCTCCTATTGAATTTAATTATCTTCAAAAAGCGTGATTTAAATTTCCTTTTAGAATTATGGACTTTCTTTGTAATTGTGTGCTTACTAATACAAAAAGGATATCTATTGGGATTCAATACAATAATTTGAATGAATAGAATATTATTTACAAGATTATAATTTTAATGTTGTTACAATACCATAAAGTTAATTATATTGCATATTAAAAATAATTTAAAAAAAAACTATTTCTCTTTGACCTCTGTCCGCTTTTATTTTACTTTTGATAGTTCGAAGTAATTTGTTACGTAATTACACCAATTAATTTTACTAGTCAATGGCAAATTTAGCTAAGTAATTTGGTAAATAAAAAGCACGTTATGTGAAAGAGTTATTTTAAGTTTAGTGCAACTTACTTTAAGAAGTACTCTTCTCAGGCAAAAAAAAAACTCAAAGGTCACCCAACCATGAATTATTTGCCTTATGTTATGAAAAGGTGTTAAATAATTGAATATACATTTTTTTAAACATTTTATATCTAAACTTAAGCAATGGTTAATTGTTTACCGAAGCGAATGCTTATATGTAAGAATGTATGGAAGAAGAACGAGTATTTTTGCCCTTCACTTAAATACATGCTTAAAATATTATCGAATCACTTAACAATGACACGACCGATAAGACTATGTGTTGTACAGTATAATTAGTACTTTACAAACACAAGTTTTTTTTATTATTAACCAACGCGAAAAAGTTGTCAGACGCTAAGACACTACAAAATAGAATAATTTTATTAAATTATTTCCTATTATGTTAGATATCTATCAAACACAAATTTTCAGTTTAGATTTATAAAAAACAGAAACAATTGATTTTTCTTTTAATTTAATCAGAGCAATTATTTTTAAAACTATAGTTTAAGCGATAGCTTGACATAGAAAGATTTTGTTATTATGTGTCAAGGATGTATTTTTAAAAGATTTCAGATGAAAACAGATGAACAGATGAACAGATTTGGCGTTATTATTTTTATGGCCAAGATCGATGTAACAATGTGATCTATTAAGCCAGTTGCCAAAATACAATCTTTAAATTTTAAATGAGAAACAAAAAATGATTTATACAGCAAAGTACTTGTGCATATTTATGGGTTACCTATAAATAATTATCTTCAATTCATAATTATATTCAATTACATTATATTGACAGAGCTTCAGAGGGTCAGAGATATTTTGTAACAAACAAAAATTCATCGTTCCATGACACATCAAAATGGAAAATCTATTAAATCACACAAAACAAAGTTGTGCACATTCATTGGAATAGTGACAGGACATGGTTAAGTAAAGGGCCATCTTTACAGAATAAGAAAGGCAGTACTTTTTGACTATACCATGAGGAAGTGGAAACAACAGGGTACATTCTCTGTTCTTGCCCTGACTGTCCGGAGAATACTAAGCTACTTGCGAAAAGGTACCAATAAAGATATATTCAGAAATTTGACAACGTGCTTATAGTTTATTTTGCTAGTATTATATACATTATTGTTACAATATGGCTTCTATAAAATAGAGAGACAAAAAATTAAAACAAGGTAAATAAAATTATATTTATTAAATAATTGATAAAACACAAATAAAACTTAAATTTATAAGCTATTCGGAAGTTAAGAACGACACAATTATCTAATTCGCCAGTCCTCAACATGCAAATAATTCTTCTCCTTTAATGCTTAAATAAATTCTGTTGATGAGAGCTGTCAATTTTATTTTTAATTAGTTGTGCAATAAATTGTTGACAATAATGACCTTTATTGATTTTGCCTGGTTCTGTAAGTTCAAAACAGACTGCAAGAGTAACAGTTCACCAAGTAGAAAATGAAAAATCTCGCTTCTCATAATAAGTGATAATCCTATTAATATAAGGATTTGAAATGTTTCGCCGATGTATTTTGTTGAAATCCGATAAATTTCACAAAATAAATCGCTTTAGTAGACCGAGGTTTGTCAACTAATTTCATGAAATGTTAATCTTGGGTGCAATTCAACAGGTTACTGTTACTTTCTTGTACTTTACTAATGTCACGCGTTATAAATCTTACAATGACTGACGTAGGTGACTGAAGTCTAAATTGCATATAAATTTGCAAGTGATGTTTCCTCTTACTGCAGTAAAACAACAGGGACAGAAGAGTGACTGCTATATAAAAATAACAACTAATACATATTTAGTTATTATCTTTAGTAAACATTTACAAACCAATTAAGTAGCTTTCAATACCAAAACTGTTTTTTTTTGTATTTGCCTCAATTTTTTTCATGTTGTTATCCACTCACTTGTGTTTGAAGGATTGTGTAAGTTAGTTTATTAATATTTAATTTTCTAAAAATAAGCTATATGACACCTATAGGATAATTGCTACCTGTATATATAAAGAAATTATGGTTATTTTTAAGTTGTGTTTTTTATATTATTTTGTTTATATTCGAGATTCTTCGCTATGTGCGTCGCTTGTATTTTCTTTTGCTTAAAAATAATGTAA
>JAUIMW010002109.1:0-11213 GCA_033557785.1 Enochrus cinctus | reverse complement strand
TAATTATTTTTACTTTAATTTTAAGTGACCACATCACATTTTTATGTATTAATAAAAGGGTATGATTGACTTGGATGGAAATATCTAAAAATTAATTTAATAAGTTTGATTTTAAGCTGTGTTTTAAGTGTATCTTTTTTAAAATTACAACTGTTTTTAAAGTTAAATATGTGTTGGTTTTCTTGTTGTTGATATGTGACTCCCCACACTCGAATTCCGTATGTTGCTATGCTATAAAAGTACATAAAGTACATTTTTTTATTAGTTCTTGGGTATTGTAGTTATTGTTGATAAAGCTAGTATCATCTGCATATAATATCATTAATTCTGTTGGTATATTTTGAGGAAGGTCCCAAGACTGATCCCTGCAGTACTCCTTTTTGTAGTACTCAGAAACTTTACTTTTCCAATGGACTTGTTGGTGTCTATTTGCCAGATAAGATGCAATGAATTCTTTCGAATTATTATTTAATCCATATTTTTCTCTAACACGACTGTTAAAATCTTCTGCTACAAGAATTGTCCTCTCCGCTTCCTTTTTTCTTTGTCTCCATTATAATCAAAACTTACAGCTGTGTCTTTTCCATCTGTAAGCATTTTCTTCTCTTTCTTCCAGTCTTCTTCCTTTTTTTCTTTGTTAGTACTGTTCATGATTTCTTCTCTCTTCTGTTGCTCTTGAGATTTTTTTTTAAATCTTTCTTAGGACACTTTCATAGTCTTCCAACTCTTTGACTCTCTTAACTTTATTCATCTCCCCTATTGTTGGATATTTGAAATCCGTAGACAACCAGCCTGAAGAGTGTTTATTATTCTTTAGACACTTTTTTAGATTCATTTTCACCAATGTTTTTAAAGTTATTTATCAAACTCTACTTCGTTCAAACAATAAAAGAAGCGATCTGGAAGACATGGAATGTCCTCCAAGTACTTGACTTTATATGTTCTTCTTATTGATCGATAAAACATAAATAAAAGTGATATTGTGAATATTTTTAAACACCAACAAGAAGTATGTAGATAGCAGTGTACCTGGAGGACATTCCATGTCTTTCTCTACTTTAAGTAAAAATGTATGAAAAAAAAAGTTTATAGTTTGTTCTATTTAAATACTTAATTATACTCTTATCCGCTGCTATCTATGTACTCCTAATTAAAGTTAAGTCATTTTGTAAAAAAGCTGTAAACATTTTTATATTTGATTAGAGTAAAAAACAACACAAAAGATGAAAACATAGAATGTTCTCCAGGCGCAGTGCACTGACGTACTTCCAATTAATGTTAAAAATCTAAATAATCAAATAGAATTATTAATCTTGTTAATGTTATTTCTTTATTTAAATTTTTAAACAATAATTTGGAGTATGTAGACAGCAGTGTACCTGAAGGACATTCCATGTCTTTTACTCTATTCTAAGTAAAAATACAAAGCATAAAATTAAAAAAAACGATTTATTTAAAATGTAATTAAACTTTTATCTACTGTTGTCTACGTGCTTCTAATTAAAGACTATGTCATTTTAATACATTTTTTGGTTGTATAAATAAATAAATATTATATATTTATTGTATACAGGTGCAGTACTTTCAATGTACTCCTAATTAATGTTTGCATGTAAATAAAAATAAAGCAATGCAAAAATTAATAAGGAGTACGTTGAAGGTACTGCACCTTCTTTTATATTGTTTATTTTTATTCTATTTAAATATACAATATAAGAAAAATGTTATGGATATTTATTAGTTAATTATTTAAATAACCAAAGAATGTATTAAGATGATATAGTTTTTAATTAGAAGCACGTAGACAACAGTAGATAAAAATTTAATTACATTTTAAATAAATCATTCTACATGTTTTTTTTTAATTTTATGCTTTGTATTTTTACTTAGAATAGAGTAAAAGACATGGAATGTCCTCCAGGTACACTGCTATCTACATACTTCTTGTTGGTGTTTGAAAATATTTACAGTTTTTATTTTATTTATGTTTCATCAATCAATAAGAGGGACGTAGAACACTGAATACCTGGAAGACATTCCATGTCCCCCAGACCCCCTGGTGCTCCTTCTTTTATAATTTGAAATAAATAAACATCACTTTATTAGAAAAGAGTAAAAAACAAAGTAAAAAGAACCACCAGGGGGTCTGGAGGACATGGAATATCCTCCAGGCACTCAGTTTTCTAGGTTCTTCTTATTGATTAATAAAACATAAATAAATGAGTTGTTAATATTTATAAACATCAGTTGATACTAGTAGAAAGTAGTATGAATAAAATTTAAAAAAATATATAAAAAAGAAACACTAGAGTGTCTGAGGGACATGGAATGTCCTCCAGGTTCATTGAAATCTATGTACTTCTAATTATGTACACAAATTGTGATCCACCAGATCTTTTAATGATTCTTATATAACGAGATTTTCTGATTTTTTAACTATAAAAGAAGAATACACTTTTCTCATTAGTTATTCATTGACTTAGAAAAATGAAGAGTGTCATCAAAATTTGTGTACATAAAAATTGACATCACTTTATCAGAAAATTTAAAAAAAAAGATATAAAAGGATCATCAGAAGGTCTGTGGGATATCAATCAATAAAACTAATGTAGAAAACCGAGTGCCTGGAGGACATTCCATGTCCCCTAGACCTCCTGGTGTCCCTTCCTTTATACTTAATAATAAATTAACATCTCTGTATTCAAATAGAATACAAAACAAATTATGTTGATTAGTAAAACAGAAATAAATAAAAAGCCATTAAGATTTTAAACGTCAATGAGAAGTAAGTAGTTTGCCGAGCACCTGAAGGACATTCCAGTGGTCCTTCTTTATGTTGTTTTATACTCTAATTAAAAGCAGAGATGTTTATTGAGTTTTAGGAATAAAAAGAGGACCACCAGAGGGTCTGGGGGACATGGAATGTCCTCCAGGTGCTCGGCATCCTACTTTTTCCTGTTGATTAGTAAAACATAAATAAATGAAGAGCCATTAAGATTTTAAACATCAATTAAAAGACCCCCTGGTGGTCCTTCTTTTATTGTTTGAAGTAAATAAAAATCACATTATTAGAAAAGAGTAAAAAATAAGATAAAAAAGGAGCTTCCTATCTTCTTCTTATTGATTGATGAAACATATATAAAAAAATTGTGAATACTTTTATACACCAATATCAAGTATGTAGATAGTAGCATACCTGGAGGACATTCCATGTCCCCTGACCCCCGGTAGTCCTTTTTATCTTAATTTTTTACTTTTTTTTCTAATTAAGTAATGTTCATTGATTTTAAACAATAAAAGAAGGAACGCCAGGGGGTCTGGGGGACATGGGTTGTCCTCCAGGTACTCGGCTTTCTACGTTTTTCTTATTGATTAATAAAACATAAATGAGTTGTTAATAGACATAAAATGTCCTCCAGGTGCATTGAAATCTATGTACTTTTAATTACGTACACACATTTTAATGAAGAAGAGTGTATCCACCTAATAACCACCTAATGATTCTTCTTTTATTATTAATAATTAATAAACTTAGACTTAAATTCTACTAATTTTAGTAAAATATATGTTTAATTTTTTGATTTAAAGTAATATATAGTACATTCTGTTTTTTATTGTTTAATTCAATATTATCTTGTGTATGTACTATAAATATACCTGGAGGACATTCCATGTCCTTCAGAACTCCTGATGGTCTTCTTTTACCTTGATTTTGCTACATTTTAATAGAGGAATGTCGGTTGATCTTAAATTAAAAAAAAAACATAGGTTTCTGAGTACCTGGAGGACATTCCATGTTTTAATCTTTTATGTTGTTTATTATTTTATCTTCTTATTATTTAAATAACTTAAAAGTTTCAAAATGATTTAACTTTAACTAAGAGTACATAGATAGTAGTGGATAAGAGTATAATTAAGTATTTAAATAGAACAAACTATAAACTTTTTTACACACAACATTTTTACTCAAAATAGAATAAAAGACATGGAATGTCCTCCAGGTACACCGCTATCTCTTTTTTATTTATTTTTCATCAATCAATAAGAAGAACATAGAAAGCTGAGTACTTTTTTCTAATAAAGTGATGTTTATTGATTTCAAGCAATAAAAGAAGGACCACCAGGGGGTCTGGGGGACATGGAATGTCCTCCAGGTGCTCGGCAAACTACACAATTCTAATTGAAATAAATAATGTGATTATTTCTTCCCCCTGGTGGTCCTTCTTTTATTACTTGAAATCAATAAACATCACTTTATTAGAAAAAAGTACTCAGCTTTCTATGTTCTTCTTATTGATTGATGAAACATAAATAAAAAAGAGATAGCGGTATACCTGGAGGACATTCCATGTCTTTTACTGTATTTTGAGGAAAAATGTATGAAAAAAGTATAGTTTGTTCTATTTAAATACTTAATTATACTCTTATCCACTACTATCTATGTACTCCTAGTTAAAGTTAAGTCATTTTGAAACTTTTTAGTTATTTAAATAATAAACTAATAAAATTTTGTAACATTTTTCTTATTTTATAAAAAAAATCAGTAAGCATTTAAAAAATCTAAACAGTCTTGTTAATGTTGTTTGTTTATTTAGATTTTTAAATAATAATTTGTATGTAGACAGCTGTGTACCTGAAGGATATTCCAAGTCCCTATTCTAAGTAAAAATACAAAGCATAAAATAATTAAACTTTTATCTACTGTAGTCTACGTACTTCTAATTAAAGACTATGTCATCTTAATTCATTCTTTGGTGATTTAAATAATAAACTAATAAATTTCCGTAACAATTTTCTTGTTTTGTTAAATAAATTAGTGAACATTTGTATATTTAAATAGAATAAAAAAAGGAATGTCCTCCAGGTGCAGTACTTTCAACATACTCCTTATTAATGTTTGCATGTAAATAAAAATAAATCAATGCAAACATTAATAAGGAGTACGTTGAAAGTATTGCATCTGGAGGACATTCCTTCTTTTGTATCATTTTTATATTCTATTCAAATATACAAATGTACTCAAAATAGAGAAAAAGACAAGGAATGTCCTTCAGGTACACTGCTGTCTACATACTCCAAATTATTGTTTAAAAATTTAAATAAACAAATAACATTAACAAGTTTAATAATGCTATTCGATTATTTAGATTTTTAACATTAACTAGAAGTACATCAATGCACTTCATCTGGACATTCCATGTTTTCATCTTTTATGTTGTTTTTTTACTTTATTCAAATATAAAAATGTTAACTGATTTTTTTTTATAAAATAAGAAAAATGAATTTTATTAGTTTATTATTTAAATAACTTAAAAGTTTCAAAATGACTTAAGTTTAGTTAGGAGTACATAGATAGCAGTGGATAAGAGCATAATTAAGTATTTAAATAGAACAAACTATTAACTTTTTTGATTTTTTTTTTTCATACATTTTTACTCAGAATAGAATAAACGACATGGAATGTCCTCCAGGTACACTGCTTTTTACGTACTTCTTGTTCATGTTTAAAAATATTTACGATTCCTTTTTTACTTATGTTAATACCAACAAAAAGTAGATAGATAGCTGTGTACCTGGAGGACATTCCATGTCTTTTACTTTATTCCGAGAAAAAAAATTATGAAAAAAAATTCAAACAAGTATATAGAGTGTTCTATTTAAAGTTATATATAGTTATGCTCTTATCCACTGCTATCTACTTTTTAGTAAAAAAAGAGAAAACTTCCTTATATTTGAATAGAGTAAAAAAGAATATAAAAGATGGAATACCATTGCTGCCTATATGCAGCAAATTAAATCAAAATGAATCAGGTTCATTGTTACACATAATCTTAGCTGAGACTTAAAAATCTTGATTATGTTATTTGTTTATTTACATTTTTAGAACATTAATTTGGAGTATTTACACAGCAATACACATGTAGTGTCATCTATAATACATACTCCTAATTAATGTTTAAAAATCTAAATAAACAAATAAGGTTATCAAGTATTTTAAACATCAGATAAAAGATCATTAAAAGCAGTGTACCTGGAGGACATTCCATGTCCCCCAGACATGAGGTGGTCCTTTTTTATCTTAATTTTTTACTCTTTTCTAATAAAGTGATGTTAATTGATATCAAACAATAAAAGACGGACCACCAGGGGGTTTGAGGAACATGAAATGTCCTCCAGATATACTGTTATCTATGTACTTGTTGGTGTTTATAAATGTATACAATTCCTCTTTTATTTATGTTTCATCAATCAATAAGAAAAACTTAGCAAACCAAGTACCTGGAGAACATTCCTTGTCTCCCAGACTCCCTGGTGGTTCTTCTTTGATTGTTAAAGTACAGTAAACATTTCTCTATTAAAATGTAGCAAAATCAAGATAAAAAAGGACCACCAGGGGGTCTGGGGGACATGGAATGTCCTCCAGGTACTCGGCTTTTTACATACTTCTTGTTGATTGATGAAACATAAGTAAAAGAGAAATTCTGAATACCAACAAGAAGTACGTAGATAGCAGTGCACCTGGAGGACATTCCATGTCCCCAGACCCCCTGGTAATCCTTTTTTCATTGTTTGAAAGCAATAATCTTTAAAGAAACACCAGGGGGTCTGGGGGACACAGTATTTTCTCCAGGTACAATGCTATCTACGGATTTTTTATTGGTGTTTAAAAATATGTTTCGCCAATCGACAAGAAAAATGTAAAAAGCCGAACACCTGGAGGACATTCCATGTCCCCCAGACCCCCTGGTGGTCTTTTTCATGTTGTTTGAAATCAATAAACATCACTTTATTAGAAAAGAGTAAAATGATAATATAAAAAAGGATCATCAGAGGGTCTGGGGGACATGGAATGTTCTTCAGGTACACTGTTGTCTATGTACTTCTTTGAAAATATACATAATTCCTTTTTTATTTATGTTTCATCAATCAGTAAGAAAAATGTAGAAAGCCGAGTATCTGGAGGAGATTCCATGTCCCCCAGACCTTTTAGTATCCCTCCTTTTATACTTAAGAATTAATTAACATCTCTGTATTTAAATAGAGTACAAAACAACATAAAAAAGGACCACCAGGGGGTCGGCTTTCTACGTTTTTCTTATTGATTAATAAAACATAAATAAATTAGTTGTTAATATTTTAAACATCAATTAACAGTTTTTTTGGTGCTCTTTTTTATGTTTTTTTTACTTTATTGTAAAATAATGAAGTTTAGGACCATCACGGGGTTTGGAGGACATAGATACTGTATATAATATTCAATGTAGCTTAATTGTAACTCCTCTTATTTTGGACATAATCATCACAATTACTAAGAAACTGAGTAAGTGGTTCTTTTTTCATTGTTCGATATCAATAAACATCACTTTATTAGAAAAAAGTAAAAAAATAAGACCAGGTCTGGGGGACATGGAATGTCTTCCAGGTGCCCAACAAACTACATAGTTCTAATTGATGTTTAAAATCTTGATGGTTCTTCATTTATTTATGTTTTACTAATCAACAGGAAGAAAGAAAGAAGCCGAGCATTTGGAGGACGTTCCATGTCTTCCAGACCCTCTGGTGCTTCTCGTACATTATTTTTTAATTTTATTGTAATATTATAATATTTATCGATCTCAAACAACATTAAAAAAAGAGTTGTTAATATTTTTAAATAATAAAAGTATAAAACAACATAAAAGTACCACCTCTACTATATCTGAGGGATATGGAATGTCTTCCAGGTGCTCAGTTTTCTATTTTCTTCTTATTGATTGTGAAACATAAATAAAAGAGAGGGTCTGGAGAACATGACAAATAAAATTATATATAGTGCATTCTGTGGAGATGGAATGTCTTCCAGGCATTCAACTTTCTATGTTCTTCTTATTAATTGATAGAACATAAATAAAAGTGTTCGGCTTCCTACATTCTTCCAGTTGATTACTAAAACTTAAATAAATGAAGAATCATTAAGATATGAACATCAATTATAATTGTGTGGGTTGCCGAGTACCTGGAGGATTTTCCATGTCCCCCAGACCCCCTGGTGGTTCTTCTTTATATAGTTGAAAAATTAGCAAACATTATGTTAGAATAAAATAAAGGAAGGAGCATCAGCACACAGAATTTTCTCAAGGTATACCTCAGATGCATTAAAATTACTATTATTTTTGTAATTTCTTCTACTTTTCTTATCCTTCTCTTATGAGTATGATAGTTTTGATATATAAAAATTAATATTCTTCAATATATTCATAAAATTAAAGATATCAGAATATTTTTGCCATCCAATCCACCAACTCAATATATTTTTATTGTTAAATTCTACTTAAATCAAAAATGTATAATATTCAAATTGATTTGTAATTTTAGTAAAAAATATGTTTAATTTTTTTAAATTTAAAATAATAAATAGTACATTCTGTTTTTATTGTTTATATTCAATATTAACTTTTTAATTTTTTTAACTTTATTTATTTTCATTAACTCTTTTAATTAGCAAAACATTGATTAATGGAGGAGTCTGGAGGACATGGAATGTCACATTAATAAAAGAGTATTTGGGAATATTTTTAAACATCAATAAAGACATAGGAAGTAGTATACTTGGGGAACATTTCATGTCCTCCAGACCCCTTGGTGGTCCTTTTTATGTTGTTTTATACTCTAATGGAATGGCAAGATATAAAAAGAGGAACACCAGGGGTCTGGGGGACATGGAATGTCCTCTAGGTGCTCGACTTTCTACGTTCTTCTTATTGATTGATGAAACATAAATAAAAGGGAAATTGTGGATATTGGATTTAAGCACCTGAGAGATAATATAATATAAATAAATGAAGATCCATTAAGATTTTAAACATCAATTAGAACTATGTAGTTTGTTAAGCACCTGGAGAACATTCCATGTCCTCCAGATCACCTGGTATCCCTCTTTTAATTGTTAAAAATCAATCTCTGCATTCAATTAGAGTATAAAACAACATAAAAAAGAATCACCAGGGGGTGAAATATCCTTCAAGTGTTCAGCTTTCTACTTTCCTCTTATTGATTGATGAAACATAAATAAAAGAAGAATTATGAATTTTTTAAACACCTTCAAAAATATAGATAGCAGTGCACCTGGAGGACATTCCAAGTCCCCCAGACCCCCTGGTGTTCCTTTATTCATTGTTTGAAATCAATTAATATCACTTTATTATAAAATCCTTCTTATTGATTACTAAAACAAATAAATGAAGTCATTAAGATTTTAAACATCAATAATAATGAAATATGTAGTTTGTCGAATACCTGGAGGACATTCCATGTCCCCCAGACCCCCTGGTGTCCTTCTTTTTATATTTAATAATCAATTAACATCTCTGCATTCAATTAGAGTATAAAACTACATAAAAAAGGACCACCAGGGGGTCTGGGGGTTCTTGTTGATTGATGAAACATAAGTAAAAGAGGAATTCTGAAAACCAACAAGAAGTAATTAGATAGCAGTGCACCTGGAGGACATTCCATGTCTCCCAAACCCCTGAAGGACATTCCATATCCCCCAGACCCCCCTGGTATCCTTCTTTTTATATTTAATAATCAATTAACATCTCTGCATTCAATTAATGTATAAAACAACTTAAAAGAAAGACCACCAGGGGGTCTGGGGGACATGGAATGTCCTCCAGGTACACTGCTATCTATATACTTCTAGTTGGTGTTTAAAAATATTCACAACTCTTCTTTTATTTATGTTTTATCAATCAATGAGAAGAACGTGGAAAGCCGAGTACCTGGAGGACATTCCATGTCCCCCCCCCTGGTGGTCCTGCTTTTATTGTTTGAAATCAATAAACATCATTTTATTAAAAAAGATTAAAAAAATAACACAAAAAAGAACTCTATTTAAATGCAGAGATGTTTATTGATTTTTAACAATAGAAAGGGAACCACCAGGTGGGAGACATGGAATGTCCTCCAAGCACTTGGCTTTCTGCATTCTCCTTATTGATTGAAACATAAGTAAAAGAGGAATTCTGAATATTTTTAAACACCAACTTAAAAATGTTGGTAATGTATTTTGTTTATTTAGATTTTTAAACATTAATTGGGAGTACATAGACAGTGTACCTGAAGGACATTCCACGTCTTTTACTCTATTCTGAAAAAAAAATTATGAAAAAAATAAATATTCAAAAAAGTATTCTATTTAAAATTTAGTTATGCTCGTAGCTTTTGCTATCTACTTTTTAGTAAAAAAAAGAAAACATCCCTATATTTGAATAAAGTAAAAAAAAACAACATAAAATCAATCAAAATGAACTACGTGGGTGTCTAGAGAACATGGAATGTCATTCAGGTTCACTGATTAAAATACAATAATGTAGAAGAGCACCAGAATAAAAAAGAGCACCAAAAAACTATTAATTTATGTTTAAAAATATTAACTCATTAATCTATGTTTTGTCAATTAAAAAAGTTAATCAAAATAAAAAGAAGAAAGTTAAAAAAATTAAAAACTCTATTTACAGTATATATAAAAGTTAATATTGAATATAAACAATAAAAAACAGAAGGTATTATATATATTTTTTTACTAAAATTACAAATCATTTTAAATATTTTACATTTTTGATTTAAGTAGAGTTTAAGTGTGAAAAACAATTAAAAATAAATAAAATCAACCACCAAAAAATATGGAGCTGGTGGATTGGATGCCAAAATATTCAGGTATCTTTAATAAAAATATTATTTTTTAAATATCAAAATTATCATACTTATGAAAGTACAATAAAAAATACAAAAATAATAATGACAATTAAAAGCACATTGATTTTAATGCATCTTCAGTATGTTTTCTGATTTTTTTAACTATTTAAAGAAGAACCACCAGAGGGTCTGAGGGACATAAAATATAAATAAAAGAGGAGTTAATTAATTTAGAAAAATGAAGAGTGTCATCAAAAATTGTGCATATATTTAGAAGTACATAGATTTCAATGTACTTGGAGGACATTCTATGTCTCTCAGATCTTCTGGTTCTTTTTTTTATGTTTTTTTTTTTAAATTCTATTCATACTACTTTCTACTTAGTATTAACTGATATTAATAACTCATTTATTTATGTTTTATTAATCACTAAGAAGAACGTAGAAAGTCGAGTTCCTGGAGGACATTCCATGGCCCCCAGACCCCCTGGTGGTCCATTTTTATGTTATTTTATGTTCTAATTGAATGCAGAGATG
>JAUIMW010002108.1:0-11216 GCA_033557785.1 Enochrus cinctus | reverse complement strand
ACCACCAGCCCCACCATCCTCGTGGGTGGCCCCGGGTGGATCCTCTGGGTGATCATAGCCGTCGTGGTCTTGGTGCTCATCGTCATAGGAATCATAATTTGTTGTTGTTGTGGTGTTACGGCCTGCTGTGCCTTCTTCAGCTGTTGCTGCTCTTAATTGTACTTTAATTTTACTTACTGCCAAATAAAACACATTTTAATTATTTGTCTTTTCCTTAATTTAATTTAAAAAGTGAAAGGGGGTGTGAAATACGTGGGAAGGAGTGGTGAATTAAAAGCAGGGATTACCTTTGATTAAAAGTGTCGTGCAAGCTGCACGTTAGTGGGTATGTAATCACGAAAAGTGCAAATATCGACAATACTGATGGTGACCTTGAGTTGGGTGGACGTCCCGAAAGGTCAAGTTTGCCGACGTTTTTAGTGCAGGGTCACCAAAGAGAACAAGTTTATTTTGATACCAATTGGACACTTACATAGCTAGGTCCCATCTATTTTCTTTCTTTACTTCCCTCCTCTTCCCTTCCCTTTTTTTTGGAGATTAGTATATGGTCTATCTGTGTATGTGTTTTCCAGTTTCGAGTTCTCCATGTTACCTTGTGAAGTGGCAGTTACTTGTGTGTCATACTGCTTATTATCATCATTATCAAGTACAAAAACAATACAAGAATTTAAAATACTACTACTATTTCCTACCAAGCTGAAGATCCAGTAGAACCTGAAGAGTACCATGAAGATATTTCCCAGAGTCTTGATTAAGAAGAAATTTATAAGTCTATATTTTACAATGCCTATTAAAAATTAAGTAATACAGATAATAATTGTCCAAAGAAATGCTCTTTGATGGTAATCCTAGATCTATACTTTTAATTTCCTTCTTCAGATTCTCTAGTTTTAAGAGAATACATGAAATTTTCTCTCTGTGAATTTTCTGGATTACTTAAAGATCTTGATGTTCTTCCTCATGACTTTTCTTACTTTTTCCAATAGTAATTCTTAAGATTTGTAGTATCATCAAATCTTCGAAGACAGTTTTGCAGGTTTGTTGTACTTCACTTTTCAAATTTAGTAAGTTCTTTTCATTATCGTTTATATAAGTCTTCTGAGTGTATAGTACCTCTTTATTGATTCAGTCTATATCTCCCTCATTAATTGATATAATTTTTACTATAGTATTTGGCCTATGTATTTTATCATCTCTATTGCTATATCATCCTTTCTAAAAGCCTTATCGTATCTGATTATTGTGATCACATCTTCTATAGTTGGGATTCTTTATTCTCCATTCCATCTCACATTTATTCTTTCTATCTCTCTTCCATTCCCTCCCAAAGCAATTCTCCGTTGCTTTAAGATCTTTCTATATTCTTCTTTACCTTCTGTCATCTGTTCATTCTTATTTTTTATGCCTATTGTTCCACCTTTATATTTTTGATCTTCTTTTAGAAGCTCTTTGTGTTTCAGCTGCAACTCTCCTATTCCATCTCTCTTATTTAGTGTGTTTTTTCCTTGTTACTCTTGCTCTATTTTCTTTTCTCCAGTTCTGCTGTACATCAAGCTTTTTTCTTTACCCTCTAATTAACTCTTCACCAACTCTTTCTACATATTTTTGTCTAATTTTGTCTCTCCTCAATTTTCTCAGATCCCATCTATTTTCTTTCTTCCTTTCCCTCTCCTTCCCTTCTTTTGGAGATTAGTATATGGACTATCTGTGTGTGTGTTTTCCAGTTTGGATTTCTCCATGTTACTTTGAGATGTAACAGATGCTTAAGTGTTGTCCTACTTATTACTATGTTCATCCTCATTACTATGTTGCACAGTTTTTCTCCATTGTCGTTTGATTGTTCATGTATAGTGTGCTTCCCATCACCAGCTGCAGGTGTTCTGCTTTTCCTATCTGTGCATTGCAGTTTCCCAGAACTATGATTATGTTCTCTTTTGGTTGTTGTACATTCCTCTAATAAAAGAATTTTGTTAGAATAATAAAGACCACCCCTCTCTGTCCCTGTTTTTTTCTCATTATATAATTTTCTTCATTTATTGTTCCCTGTCCATTCCTGTATTGTTGTCATATGTTGATTCATGTTGTAGTCACCTCTTCTTTCGTGAATGCACTTGGTGCTAGTTAGTATATTAGGTTGGTGACTGTTAAGATAGATAGATGAAGATAGATAATTTTTATTTCCATTTGTACAAATACATACGTACAAGATGTATTGTTAGATTTTGTCTGAAGGGTTAAAATTAATTGAATTGTTTGTTCTTTGGTTGTTTAGTGAAATAGTTAAAATTTACCTCTTCTAAAACATATGCCATAGCTACATCTATATTCAAAGGATTCCTAAATTACATCTTTTGTCCAGTTTTTACGATTTTGATTTTACTAAATAATAAATTTCGTTTATTTTTACAGTTCTGTATGAGACATTTTTTCTCCCTTATTAATTGATATAATTTTTGCTAAAGTATTTGGCCTTTATTGCTATACCATCATTTCCAGATGTCTTACCGTTTGTGATCACATCTTCTTTAGTTGGGGGTCCTTTATTCTCCATTCTATCTCACATTCATTCGTCTTATATCTCTTCCATTCCCTCCACCTTATTCCAAAGTAACTCTTTAAATTGTTGTTTCAAGATCTCTCTGTATTCTTCTTCACCTTCTACCATCTTTCTATTCTTATTTATTATATCTATTGTTCTACCTTTACATTTTTTTCTTTGTTGACTAACTTTCTTATAGAAGTTCTTTGTGTTTTAACAGCTACTTTCCTGTTCCATCTCTCTTATCTGATCATTCATCCCAAAGATGACATTTTGCTGTTCATATAGTTTTTATTTTGCTTTTCTTCTTATCCCCTCATATGTGTTTTTATCCTCATTGCTGTTGCTTACCATTCACCTCAATCATACTTCTGTTTTCTTTTTCCCCAGTTCTGCTGTACATCTGAATGTCTAATTTCATCTTTCTCCAATCTTTCTCCAAACTTGGTTAATCATGAAATAGAAAGAAAAACGAAAAGTGGTCTAGAAACAAACATCATGCCAAATGAATTCAACATGTATTTCATATCCAAAGTGGGAAAACAGAGAAACTACATACTTCAAGAAATTAAACTATGTTTTTACTCTATAAAAATCATGCCAAGCTACACACACAACAACTGTCTTTTCATGTTCTACATAACACCACAAGAAACTCTATCATGAATATATATAATCAAGAAACTAAGTCAGAGATCTGCCAGTAAACTACAAACAAATCCTTTTCTATCTGTGCATTTCAGTCTTCCAGAAATGTCTCTATAACAACTTTTTTTGCTTTTTCTAAAGCATTTCCATTTCCTTTCTCATCTCCCCATCACCAGAATATAAAACCTAAAGTTGAAAATAGAATTAAATTTTCTCCTCCACTTGTATGTTGTATGTTTACCCTAACATTTTTTTTGTTATCATGATTTTTAATGTTCTTCATTATGTTGTCCATGAATAGTATGAACAAAATTGAGCTCAGTGTTCCTCCTTGTCGTAGATCTTGTGTGGCTATAAATAGTTCCAATTTCCCATTCTCTGTTTTTTTTTCTTCTTCAAAAATCTGTCTCATCTTTTCCTGAGGTACTCTACCAAAAGCCTTCTCCATATCCATGGATGCCACCAATAATTTGTCGCTCTGTGCTTTCATTCTTTCTGTAAGTTTCTTTATCGTGAATATATGGTCCTGCATTGAAGGTTCCTTCTTAAATCACACTATGCTCTCTCCATTGTCCTTTTATGTAGTCATATCCCCTGGTACTTCACTATTCTTCATCCTTCTAAGTGCTGTTTTTATCTCTTCCTCAATTTTATATTCCCTCTGAGTGATTACTATTGTGTCGTCTGTTATTATATCTTCTCCAACATCTCTCCTTATGAACTGGTGCCCCTCAAGTAGTTCTTGAAAATGTTCTTTCTATCTTTCCATAATTTTTGACTCTTCTCTAATAATGTTGCCATCCTTGTCCTTCTCAAGCTTCTCTTGTTGCTTCTATTATTATTTACTTGAAAATCTTCCACATTTTTTCCACTTCCACTGTGATCTGTATCAACTTTTAAATATTCTTTAAATATTCCTTTTTTACTTTATCATCCATTAATCTCTCTATTCTGATCTTAACCATTTCTGTTTTTTCCCTTACTAACATCTTATTTGCTTTTTTTCCATTCTAGAATTCTTGTTCTACTAATATGTAATCAATAATAGATTTTTCTCCTCTACCTTCAACTACTCCTGTAGTATTTATTTATATCATTGTGCTGATACTTTTTGTTTCTTATTAACTTGTTATTATACTCATAAGGACAACAAAAATCCATACAATAAAAATGATATCTTTATTTTAATAGAAATTCAACGGAAAAAGTGTCTTATCTACCTAGTTTGTAAATATTAAAAATATTAAATTATAAAAAGGGATGAATATCAGAATCCCATATGGTCAGAATATGACACTTTTGAAAAAATTTCAAAACAATGCTTTAAAAACTAGATTTGGTGACAAAAATCTTATTTTTAATACATGCCCTTATACGTCATACAATAACCTAATAGAGAAATCTTAAGAAAACTTAGATGATAAAAGTGTAGATACTAGAAAAATTAGACAACTAGTACAAGTCACCAAAGAGAACAAGCTTCTATTACAAACATTTTGATATCAATTGGACAGTGCTTAAATACATTTACTTAGTTTCAGTTGCAGCTCTCCCGTTCCATCTCTCTTATCTGGTCATCCAAACATGCCCTCTTTGCTGTTCTTATGGTTTTTTCTTTCTCTTCCCTTCTTAACCTCTCATGTGTTTTTTTTTTTCTTCGTTGCTGCTGCTCCATCTTCTTTTCACCAGTTCTACTGTACATCCTGCTTGTTTTCCTTACCTTCTAATTAGCTCTTCACCTACTCTCTCTACATGTTTTTGTCTAATTTTGTCTCTCCTCAATTTTCTCAGATCCCATCTATTTTCTTTCTTCCTTTCCCTTCCCTTCCTTTCTTTTGGAGATTAGTATATGGTCTATCTGTGTGTGTGTTTTCCAGTTTGGAGCTCTCCATGTTACTTTGAGATGTATCAGATGCTTGAATGTTGTAAAACTTATTACCATGTTCATCCTCATTACTATGTTGCACAGTTTTTCTCCATTGTCATTTGATTATTCATGTATAGCGTGCAGTTTCTCAAAACTATGATTGTTGTCTAACAAAGTTCTTCTTCTGGCCCATTCTGGTCTTGGTTTTTCAATCAATGCCTAATTCAAATTGATCATTTGTTGTCTGTAATTAGTAGTTAGTGTTAACAGTTTCATCAAGTTTTAGAAACTCATGGTAGACTACCAAACACAGAGTATTATCTTCTTGCCGAACCAATCTGATTTTGCAGTAGATATTGAGGTCTGTTGTCTGAAATTAACCCAAAATCCATCTGATTTCGTTTAGAATTCTTAAAATAAATTGTTTTTATTGCCAGTAACATCTAAACGCAAAACTGATTTTCTTTTGCGTTCTCTGTCTGCAAAATTTCACAAGTATTTTTTCAGTTTTTCATCTATCTTTCGTTCAATTCATATGGCACCCATTTTCTACACTTTTGGATCTTTCCCATAGCCTTTTAATATTAAAAAATTGTTTGCTGTGCAACATTTAACATTATTTCCATTTTCTTTTGACTTAAAGTATCATCTTCATTCAATAGCAATTGCAATTCGGCATCTTCAAAGTTTTCTCTCTTTTTTATTTCTCACATCAAAATCATTCGAACCATTGAAACCATCTTTTACATGTTGCTTCTGATCATCTGGTGATGATCACCATATGCAGCTCGACAAGCATTCGATGCGACTCTGTGGCACTTTTCTTCAAATGAAAACAAACACAAACATTTTAATACAATAAAAAAATATGATGTTGATGTTGATTTTGTTTGTTCAGCGACATGATGTAAATTAAATATGTTTAACAGTTCAAAAAAAAACAAAAAATTAAGGCTCGTTCACAACGAAAGTTCCCTATCGACACATTTGCATCTTAACACTCACACTAAAAAAGCCATAATTTGTTCGTACTAGACCACATATTGGCCTCCTCTAGTATTACTTCAGTACTATTGCAGCACTGATTAGGAAGCTGGTATCATCTGCAAACCACAACACTCTTTATGCACCAACATAGTAGGGCAGATCATTTACATAGACTGCAAACAATATTGGACCCAAAGTTGAGCTCCATTTTTATGTCCATCTTATTGACGACATGTCCATTGCACCACTACATCTTTAACCATCAAACATATTTGCAAGAATGTGTTAAAAGTATTTTAATTATTAGTTGCATACTTTCCTGTCTTGTGACAGTCCAAAAGTAACACGAATTGGTCATATTTTTTAAATATTTTAACATGCTTGTTGTCTCAACACTTAGAAGAAGTCTATAATTAACTATTATATAGTTAATTATGGACTTATTTACTAGCAGAAGATAGAAGAGACACTAGGAACGTCAGAGTTGTCAGAAGAGTGGAGATTTATAGCAACCATCACATGATGAGAGCCAATATGAAGATGATGGACGGAAGAATCACACAGGGAAGAACAGACCACTAGAAAATATGAGAACACACAGAGAAAGAGGTGGAGAAAACATAAATTACAACAAACAATAGTGCACGAAACTTGGAGTGTATTTAAAAATATTGTATTGGAAGCTGCAACAAGTAGCTTTGGAGTCACAAGAACGAGTGGAAACAGCATATTCCTGCATCCCATTTGTATTCAGTTGCACAACAGTACTCCTCCATGCCTCTCCTTCGTCTCGAAATTGTTGAATTCTAATAGATACTCTATGTTCTTAGTTTTCCATCAATTCCTCTGCCTTTCGGACTATTCCATATCTGATTTTTCAGCTACTTTTATCTGCTTCTCGCTCTCCATATTTAATAGTTCTCTAAAGTGCTCTCTATCTCTCCATGATTTCACTTCCCTTCTCCAGTGTCACCCATCTTTATTTTTTATTCCTGTGTGTCTGATTTTCTTCTTCCTCAATCTTTTTAGTATTCTGAAGAAAAGTTTTTGGTTTCCTCTGCTGTCTCTTTTCATTTTTTCTTCAAACTCCTCCCATACCTTCCTCTTTGCTGCTATAATCATTTCTTTCACTTTCTTCCTTTACTTTTTGTACTGCTCATATGCTTGCACTTTCTTGATTTTCCCAATACTTTTTCTTGGTTATGACTTCCTGCTTGATTTCCACATTCCATTACCTACCTTGTTGTCTTGCTGTTTCCACTTGTTCTTGTAACTTGTAACAAACCTAATTATTGTTAACAGACCAAACGAAGACAAGAAAGCAGCAGAGATGATGGAAGAGATACTAGGGATGTCAGAGTTTTCAGAAGAACGGAACCAATAAAGTCTCTGCCACAAATATGATTGCTGTCCTAATACTCCTTTATTCTTTTGAAGTAATTAAATAATAGAAATATCAATAAGGCAACTAGGAAGGTGATAAACCTCAACCACAACAACCATCCAAGATCTTCTGTCCCTTGAATGTATATTCCAAGAAACCAGGGACAACGAGGACTTCTGAATTTAGAGTGTCTTCACAACAGAATGATCCAGGGAATGGTGTGTAGAGTGATTAGGAGTTCTGAAGATCCACTGATGTGATCGACTCAGCTTTGATCTGGACGACCAGTGAGATAAGACGACAAATTCTTAAAATCTGCTGGACTGCAATTAGAGATTGAAATCTTCATACTAGCTTGACAGGATGGTGTAGTCAATACCTAAGTACACTGCAAAAACGTCTTTGGTGTTGGATAATGTGAAAAGTAGAGCTTGCAAAACTCAAGATGAGGTGCTATACCATCTTCTCTTAGTATGCACATTATATGCCAAGACCCTACATGCAGTAATATAACACTGCCTTAAGGAGAGTCCCCTGATTATTCTATCTCATTTAAATTCAAATTCGAGTTATTTAGTGATTGGTCTCTATGATGTGCAATGAAAAAGAAGAAGAGTCATCACTCTCACCTGCTTTTATGCACCTTAAATATTCCCTGTACGTGTATGAACTGTACGAAGACTCAAAGATAAACAAACAACCCAATAATGGAACCCAGAAATGAAAGAATACATGTAAACAAAAACTAGAGGAAAGCTTTGTAGGGTACAATCAGCAAAGAAAAAGAGTTAAAGAAAATGGAAAGAGACAAACATTTCAATCAAAAACTATTTTTTGGAGTACTAAGAAACCTAAAGACAAAACATGGTTAAAGATGGAGGGAGTACTTCGAAGACCTCTTCAAATACTGGGTTTAACCCATGAAATACTTAAAGTATTAAAATTAATTTAAAAATATAAATATTCATCTTTAAGTCGCCTGAAATCATTCTTCACAAGGTCGTTGGTGCTTCCTTCCTTGCAGGTTTGCCAGTAGGTGTCTTGTACTAAAGTCTAAAGCTTTTTTCATCTCCAAGTTTATGTGGATCTTCATGGCTTCTCTGGTGAATTCAAACTTCTTTTTCTTTAGTAAGATAAGTGTTAATAGACCATTCTCATTAACAACAATTAAAATATAAAAACTTCAGGACTACTCATTTTCCATGAGTACTTCCTTGAACTATATGAGAGTGAATGCAGGTGTTCAAGAGAATTAAAACTTCTGATAACAGACAGAAAATGAGATGGACCATCATAAATGAAACTACATCCAAAATAGAGGAAATGAAAATGAGGATAAAAAGTAATCTGTCTGCTTATGAACTAAATAGGAGCCAAATAGAACCAATCATTCAAACAATACAATTCAAACAAAGACAAAGGACCAGGATACCATAGGGCTCTGAACGAAGCAAGGGTAAGTGATTAGATCTTTTTCTATGCGCAAAGATGATTCAATAGATACCATATTGCCCCATGTCTTTCTCAGTCGTCCTCTTCTATGTTTCTCTAACAACTTCACCTGCTATATTCTCTTTGTTAGTTTTGTCTTTCATCCTTTTCAGGTGTTTAAACCATTTATACAGCTGTCTTTTTATAGTTTCCAACACTGGTTCTACTTTCAGCTATGTTTCTTATGTCTTCATTCCTTAGGTTTTCGTTCCTTATTCCATCATTCCAAGTGATTCCCTTAGTTCTTCCCAGGTACTTCATTTCTGTTGCTTAGATTATGCTTCTGAGGAAGTTCATTTTGGTTTTCTCTGTGATTTCTCTTCTATCCAGAAAATCCTTGTTTAAAGCATGATAAATGCTACAATCTCTAATGTTTCCTCCTCCCGTCAAACCACTATGATCTTGGTCTTCTCCATGTTCATTTCCATGTTTCCTCCCAGGTTTTCCTTGAGCTCATCCTTGGTTTGTGCGAACAACACCAGGTCATCATTGATGTCCACAAACCCTATGTATACTTTCTTGTTTTGTATTAGTTTCTTCTCTATGGTTTGTTTGACTGTAAAAACATGATTCTGTGTGCTTCTTCTTTTGTGAAACTCTCAATGTGCATCATCAAGCTACACTTCAACACTCTCTCAAAACCTCTTCTCCAGTATTCAACTACTCAAAAGAATTACTCCTCTGTAGTTCCATATTTTTTTTTTAACAGCTCTGTAAGCATATTAAGTCTTTTCTCTCCTAAATCCTGTAGCATCTCCGTTGTGATTCCATCCATTCCAGCTGCTTTCCTTTTCCTCAGTCAACTCATGGTCTCCTTTGTGTCCTCAATATTTAATTTCTTCACCTCTATGATTTCACTTTCCTTCCTGAATCTTTTTAACACTCTGCAGAAAAGTTTTTGGTTTCTCTTTACTGTCTTTTTCCATTTTCTGACTTCCTGCTTAATTTCCATATTCCATCATTTTGTTATCTTGCTATTCTTACACTGTTGCCTGTCGTGATTTGTGTTGCCATCTTTCCACCTCTTCCTCTGTGTGTTCTCGATACTTTCTAGCTGTCTCTCTTTACTTGAGCTTGTACGTTGTTCTGCTTGCTCCTTGGCTCTCAGCATATGGTTGAGGTTATAAATCTATGTTCTTCTGACAACTCTTTCGTCTTTAATGTCTCTTCTACTGATGTCTATTAGTTTTGCTCTGTTGTTATTTTCTACTTCATTCCTAATACATCACCACTTTGTGTATCCCTCTTTCCCACTCTTCCATTGAACTCACCTATCAGTACAAATATGTCTTTGGATTCCTTCACTGTTTCAGTCAACTGTTCCCAGAAGTCTTCTTTATTTGCTGCTTTCTTGTCTTCGTTTGGTCCGTAGACAATAACTTATTATTTATTATTAAAATATTTTCAATTTGTTCATCCTTCTGCTTCATTTTTGTCCTTTATTCTCTCTTTACAGTCTATTCTTAGTTTTTTGGAGTACATGTCATTTTCTGTACTTTATCCGTAATAAGAATACTCAAGGTAGAGCTGGAACTGAAATCAACAACAAGCTTAGTTATAGTCTACGGACCAAACGAAGACAAGAAAGCAACAGAGATGTTAGAAGAGATACTAGGGATGTTAGAGTTGTCAGAAGAACGAAGATTTGTAGCGACAACCACATACTGAGAGCCAATATGAAGATGATGGACGGAAGAAACAAGCAAAGTTAGCTGCATGAGACTTCAGGGAGAAAAAAAAACAACAAACAAAAACGTGCAAGCTCAGGGAAGAAGAGACAGTTAGAAAACACACTGACAAAGAGGTGGAAAGATGAAAACACAACTCACGACAGGCAACAATGTAAGAACAGCAAGACAACAAGGTGGTGGAACATGGAAATTAAGCAGGAAGTCAGAAAATGGAAAAAGACAGTACAGAGAAACCAAAAACTTTGCTTTGGAGTGCTAAAAAGATTGAGGAAGGAAAGTAAAATCATGGAGAGCAAAAATCAGAGGACGATCAAGGAAGAAACAGAGGAACAGGTGCTGGGACAAGTAGAGATGAAGGAATTAAATATTGAGGACACAAAGGAGACCATGAATAGACTGAGGAAAAGGAAAGCAGCGGAGTAGAGATCCAGAAGCAAAATCCAAGCAACAGAAATGAAATACTTGAGGGAATCACTAGGAGAAATCGACAAGAAAGGTCTCTCTCGTCGAAGATAGATCATTTACGTACATGAGGAACATCAGTGGGCCCAAGACAGAGCTCTGTGGTACCCTGGCCTCCACCCACATTTAATTAAGAGTTCATATACC
>JAUIMW010002107.1:0-11216 GCA_033557785.1 Enochrus cinctus | reverse complement strand
CATTAAAATTATTAAGAACGTGTAAGATATTGTCAATTATTTTTATGATCTGATTTAGTGGTTCGGAATTTTTTAAAGTTAAATTTGAATATGCAAGCTATTGTATATAAACTGTAAAAATTATTTAAAAAAAAATACCTGTGAATTTAGAATCCATTTCTTAAAAACGTAGACGTTTGAAGAGAAGAAATACTGAAACTGTACTGAAAGAATACATAGAAATCGCATTATAATTGGAATAGGTGTTAACCCCTCTTTTAGAAATTTTATTATTTCTTAGGGCTTAAGACCATTCATTTAATAGCTTTCAGCATCCGGCCTTGTCGGTTAGGCAAGTTCGTTTTGTTTGTTTTTTGTACAGCTAGATTCACAAATTCGAACATCAAAAAAAAAACTGTTGCCAATTCGTCCAGAAGACCTACTGTACAAATGTTATTAAAACGATAAAACTAGCATTTCATTAAAATTATTAAGAACGTGTAAGATATTGTCAATTATTTTTATGATCTGATTTAGTGGTTCGGAATTTTTTAAATTAGTAAAATACTTCTTTTTAATTATTTGAAATGCATTTGATGGGGTTTGAATACTTTGGTGATTGATTGTAGTAGACTATTGATTATCTCAAATAGTAAAGACAAAAGCTAGATTTAGATACGAAATAAGAGAATCTATTATTAATCGTAACAAGGCATCTCTTGCAGCCGAATAAAATAGTTTGTATGGATTGATTTTTTTACTACTTTAGACAAATCATATCAAAACATAAGTTAGCATGCTTCAAAATGACTTTTACAAAAGGATAATTTAAGGTGAGGTATCAGGTGCCAAGTGAATAAGCAGTAAAACTATAAGCGTGGAAGGCATAAATACTAGAGAAAGCAAAAGTTCATATAAGTATATCTGTCCTCGAATCACCGAAGTTACCAGGTTAGGGACACATTTCAAAATAACGTGGAATAATAAAACGAAGCTCGTTTCAATAAAATAGAGAGGGATCATAGCAGGCAGAGCTACTACAAACGTGAAGCATAAATATTATGCGTGTGAACATACTCGGCTATATTTAAAATAATTCAGAAAAGTTATTTTTATATGAAATAGCGACGATAATACTCTTTTTATGCATAGGGAAGCAGCAATCAATTAATAGTTTGGTTTTGTCTAGTCACACTACGTTGTCCTAAAATACCATAGCAATGCGAATAGCACCAGATCGCAAAAAGTTCTCTACTTTTGTCCAATAGTGTGATTAATTTTCTGATATAAGAATGACTAGATATCGGGCGCTTGAGAACTAATACTGCAGTTCATTCAAGAAAAGACCTAGTACTACTGCTGTACGGCACTGCTTACGACTTTTAATTCATTAATACTGGGGGTTATTGACAGGAAAGTATTCAAGTTTGTTTTGAACTGAACTTTGCTGGTAATGATCCCGGCAAAATTAACTGAACTTCGACAATATATCCTCTAATAATCTATCAACTCGACAAAGAATAGCTGGATAATAAGATGCGATTGTAAGAATTCAGTTCCATAATATTTTTTATTGTTTTTGCAATTTATTTAAACAAAGTTATAGCCAAAAAAATTAAGTAGGCGGGAAATTTTTCCGCCAAGTCAAGTTACAGTTTGTTTAGAATGGAATACTTTCTGAAGGTATAAAGTGGCCTGTGGATTTGCTTATTGTCTTAATTAAACGCGAATAAACTTGTTTTTATTAATAACTACAGTTAACAGCTTAATTTTCAATTTAAAACAATTTATTCGAAAAGTATAGAAATGGATAATGAACAAGAAATGGGAGAAGAAAGAGCACATGAAGAAAATGTGGGTAATATGTCCTGGATTGATGATGAAGCAATTGCCTTGCCTTCAACTTCTGCAGATTTAAATGTATCTTATCAAGAGCGGAATCTGAAGAGACGTTATGGGACGGACAGTGGTTACCTTACACATATATCTTCCACGAGTTCTCATGGTAAGACCCATAACCATTTGTCTTTTAATTTTTAAATTAAAAATGTATCTGTTGTTACAAAAAAAAATGTGAGTGTTTTGTTAATCTTAGAACAATAAATATATATTATTTACAATAAACTAAAATTTTATAGTGATTGGATATTATCGGATTCTTATTTAATTTTTTAAACTTGACTAAGATGCAATCTATGCCATTTTTAATAGTTTTTGATAATGAATTGGTCACATTCCCGTAATTTTACAAATGAGCTGTTGGGTTGTCTTCATCATACATCTCGAACTTATTCTAGTAACAGTTTCAAGAATAATTTTATGGAGCCAAGATTGGATTTTTATTTTTAAATTTATTTATAATCATAAAGTAATTGGTCAACAAATCCCCTGTCTCTTTAGTTTTTACATCTAAATTTAGGCAAAATTCACCTCTACTCCCTCCTTATGGCGTCTGAAAAGAATTATTTTTCGATTGGCATTGCAATTGGAAGCAAAGGAACTATCTGGCATACTACAACTTACCCTATTCCGATACTGTTCGAACACAGCACAGACAACACACTATTATTGCCGTCCACTGGTTTATACAGAATTATTCTTTTTAATACCAACAAATGATGCCTACACATAGAATTCATAATTTTGAACAAAAAAATAATAATTCAATGGTCCCACATTAACAATAAATCCAGAAAAAAATGGAATACTTTATTAAGGTATAAACATTGAGGGAACAAGTTCAGAAGCACTGATCATTGAAAATATTGCTTTCTGGCTATTAACTAAAAAATATCACTTCATTTCGTTTTAATACACACACTTTTCATGCACCAAATGTCTTAAACCACCCGTTTCTGTGCACTTTCGATATGTTCAAACTTTAAGCATCAATGACAAACACATTAAGTTAACTGTTGATGTTTTCATACACATGTTTACTTTTACAGTAAAAATCTTGTTAATTTTTTATTTTTAATTTGAGCTATACAATATGAGCTTAAAATGTGAAGAATATGCGTCGGCGAAGTTTGTCGGTATCGAAAGGGAATAATCCTGTAGATTGTTTCAACTGCTTATCTAAAGTGTTTTTTCCTTTTGATTTGATATAAATTTAGAATTTTTTTTCGTCAAAAACCCAAAGAGCCCCTGATACAGTAAAAACGTTAGCTGAGTATTTAATCAGAAAAATGTGATTGAAGAGCACAAAGTCTGAGCTTGTATTTTCTGAAATCTCCTGCATTCAAACAAGCATTATTTTTAATGTGTATCTCTACTCCGTAACTAGTGCAGAATGTTAAATAGGAGAAGATAAACATTTCCTGTATCCTTAAACTTATTATTCTACTTTTACCCTAGTTACATTTTTGTTACATTTTCTCCATAAAGGGTACCTTAACAACAATCTGTAACAAATTATTTTATAGAACTTGTTATAAAGTGCTTTAAACCAATTTTTTATAAATCACAGGTCTTATATAATTTTTATTTTTTAGCTACAATTAGCATGGAAGATGATGAAGAATTTTTAACAATGGAACGAGAAAATGAATTTTTAGAAAATGAAGATTTTCAAAAACTTATAACAGGAAAAATCATTAGATCTTCCCTAGAAGAGGAATATAGCAGTCAAACCAAAAGAATAAAAATATTTCATCAACAGGTAAACTATCGAAATTCCATTTATTGTTTTAAATACTGAAATCAATTTGTATTTTTGCTCAATATGAAACATAAATTTACATTCTAAAATAATTGATAATATCCACACACTTAACCCATTGGGACAGAACAACGAATCAAATTTGTAAAAATCCAACAGAATAAATAACGGGCCTCACTTTATTATATTTTTTGGTTGTATCAGAGCAATGTCCATTTATAAATTTTTGTTATCCAATAAATAACAATAAATATCATATTTTGGCCGGTTACACACACAAAAATGCTATCTTAATGGCTTAAATAAATATACACCCAAAATTAAATTACTCTAGAGACAAATAATCTTAATAAAAAAAATATAATCAAAACACAGTTTTATAAATTGAGAAATAAAAAGTTCATTTTTTAATATTTGTTTTTTTTTTACAAATAAACATTCAATTTTCTCTATAAGCCATTATTTAATGAGATTAAAAGAGGTTATTGAACGTAATGCAGTTATATATGATATAGATAAACATTGCGTATCTGAAATAAAGACAGACAAAAGATTTTAGAATATTTTGCTGCTATAAATGTTGTAGATATGGTAATAAAGTGCCTTAATTTGAAAAGCGTGATGAGCGTGCTTGTTATGATAGGAAATTAAGCGTTTATTTTCACTTGATAAAAGGTGACAATTTTCAGATGGTTTACCAGTCAAATTGAAAACAAAATCCACACAAATGTTTTTTGTGTCAGAACAAGCAAGTAAAATTGTGTCTAGAAAATATAAAAACTGCTTGCATGGCACTTAAATGAACACAAAATTTCTATTTTTCTATATTTCGTTCATGTAGTGTATATATCAAAATTATTATCTCTATTATACATACGTACAATGTACAAATCTAGGTATCTAAATAGTACTTTTTTACATCCCTGGACTTTAGAAACATATGTTGCATCTACATATAACGTTCTCTTACATCCATAAACATTAGTAACGTACATTGTATCTTTTACGTCCACAAAATGGTTCGTATCTCTGTTACATGTACTTTTAATATACTTTACACGTGCTTTGTACCTCCACTTTACTTATTTTTTTATCCCTTATATGTGCTTTTTATCTCCCCTAAATGTGCATAAAAAAAATACACACATTTACTCGATTAATTGCTGTTATTATAATCACAAGTTATGTATTTCCTTATACAGTGAAATCTCTATAGTCCAAAAATCAGCGCTGTTCTTTGCCAATTTAGAGGGATTCTGCATTAGTCATTTATAACATTGTTTAAATATGAATATGGAAGCTGGTTATAACATTTTGCAAGGGACATATTTGATCTGCATTATATGATAAGTGCGGCATAAAAAAAGTTTAAAAAAATCTGGTCGTACATGTCAAATAATTGCGTTATAACTAGTCTCTACTGAATCAGCACATAAATGTTTATTAATGAAAAGATAGATTAAAAATTATAATAAATGCAGTAAATATAAATAATATCCATTACTAGACAAAAAAATAAATAAAATTGATGGAAAAAAAAGACAAATAGTATATTAAGTTTCACCATTTGGTGTCAAATTTAAAAATTCAATGTGTTACAAAAGTGCTACATTCCAAAAAATTTCTTTTTATAATTACTGATTGAAAGGTAAACAAGGCTATATCTTCATTGGTAGATTATCGCATGGCTGCAAAACAACGATATATCGATTGTTGGCAGTGTCTGCTATTGTTAAAAGGTAATAGTATTTTCTTAACAATAAATCAAGTGTTAAGAGTGTTGTCTATAATCTAAATATGACAATATTAAATATTCTCCAGTTTGTGAAAAATCACAGAATCAAATCATTGACTTGCATATATTCCCCGTGGGGTTGACCCCAAAAAAAAAGATTTCTATTCTAACGTTTTTGTTAGCTTTTATACAGCAAAACCCTTCGCAGGTTATTGGTTAGGAACAAGGATCCACTGGAGTATCGCAGAAAATAGTGGTGTCTATAAACTTTTAGGTGAGTGTGTAGCCAATTATTAGCTTTGCCACATATATTTCCTTATCTGGTCACACTCCTTTTCTTTCTAACCCGTTTGTCCTCCATAATATCTCGAAGGGTCATAAGGTTAATGTAGCCGAAGCACTTAAAATCTTTCTCCATGTCCAGAAAACCCCAGCCCTAAATCTCAATAAGTCCATTCCCAACAACAACAACCTCCTATTTAAAATTTTCCTTCCCCTAGACACTGTCGTAACATTAGTTTGGTGACACTGGTTGAACCGTAAATCTTAAGGTACTCCGTTTTCTTTTATTTGTTTTACTTTATCTTAATTTTGTAGCCCGGAGATGGACATGATGATCAAAACCGGTCGCTTACCTAATTAATCAAATCGTCGTTTATATACAATTATAAATGTTTGAAGGCACTGCAACCTGCAATAGAAAAATAAACTTTTAAATTTAATTTAAATAATTAATACTTTCGTTGTATATTTTAATGATCCTATTAGCAATTATATTCTTGATAATGTGCTAGGTTTTTCACTTTTGCAATAATACCAGTAGGTTCAATTCTTAAAGAAAAAAGAATTAGCTTAAAAATTATGTATATCTAAAAAATAATTAAAAAAGTCAAATATATCCCCTGAGGAAGATCAAGACGGTGATTGAAAGCTTGGGAATTCTTTTGAATTTATTAAAATTTGACTCTTTAAATTTTTAGATATTTGAATAGAGATCAATTGTATCCTTTTTATTATTATTATTAAAAATTTTATATCTTCTGCCACCATATTAATAATTTAAAAATTCTTCGTTTGAGGAGAGACCATATACTTCCTGAAGGTTATTAAGGTATTAAATTAATCAAAATATTGTTAAAAAAGTCAAAAATTGAAATGAAATCCTAATAAATTAACATAAAAATTAAAAAAAAAAAACTTTTAACACAGGTTCAAACACACACGCATATGACAACCAAAACATATTTGATTTTGATAATCCATGAATTTTAGATACAGAACATAATCTTAATAAAAGACAAAGGAGTGAAATGTTACATGTTAATAAATAATAAAAAGGATTACTTGACTTATAAATTTACTTTCAATTTTCAATTGATTTTTGACTTTTTTAACAACAAAAAGAGAACGCAATGTATAGATATGTATAGATAAATATATCTATTTTACTAGAGTCATAAGATCAGAATCAAACTTCATTTTAGGTTAGATTTTCTCATAAAAGCACATTGGTATTGATAATAATATGAAATATAATAAAATATATACATACTTACATTAACAAACAGCTATTCAACTACATTGTGTAGTAAAACATTCACACTGAATATACAGACGTAATCTCAGTTCATGTAGATCGCAAGTAAACTTAAACAGAATTATATAAAGCGTGATGATGGACATAGCTATAGCGGGTCGTCCTCCTACCACAAGCCACTTGTTGGATATATAGGGTGTTCATAGAACCTATTTAGTGTTTATGCAATATTTCATGTTTTACGGACATACCAGGAAGATAGACAGGACCTACGGAACATTAGGGATATAAATTGGATTCAAATGTATATACATAGGACAAACTTTATTAAAAAATTAAATAAAAAATTACTTGTTAGCCCCTTACAGATGAAAACATCGACAATTATTTTAATATTTTGTAATTCTAATGTCAAATTAACATTCTACCCACTTTTGCAGCAATGAGTAGAGAATGTATGCATGAATATGTTACCATTGCCCTTGTACAACCCTCCCCTCGAAATAGTGTAATCTGCTTACTGCCACAGAAAAGAAATTCAACCCACTATAGATACTTATAAAAAGCAAGTTTTGCTATTAAAATTAACAGCTAATACAAAATTATTGTCTATTTTAATGCTTCTAAAAAATATTTACCTACACCTTCTGGGTAGGGTAGGTAAAATAATTAATTTAATGATTAGCTTTAAACAATAAAACCAAATAATAAAAATAAAAAGGAAATTGTTTCTAGAAATTCTTCAAATACATGTTCAGGGAATCCTAAAATGTATAATTCTGCAAAAAAAGGAGATATCACAAATCAAATCAAAATTCAAGTCTCAATTAAAAAACTGTTATTATACACTAGTTCCATTAACGCAACTTGCAACTAATATCATTGAAAGAAAGTTTTAACTAATAAGATCAGATTGAACGTTAACTTGTGATTATCTTGAATCTCTATTGCACTCATATGTTAATGTTTGTATGTAAATATTGTTTACTAATTGTCAAAAAATTTTCGTTTGAACCATTTACAGTCAACATTTCTTTTAACAGTTTCTCTTATTATATGACTATTGCTTTATATTTTTGTCAAACTATTGATGAGCATCTGTTATTATACTAGCAGTCTACTTATGTGATTAATTTGTTAAAATTAATTCTCCATAACTTGACAATGAAATCTTTAAAATAATATTGAAATTTCATTCAATAGGTAGCATGGTTAATAAAATAATAATAACACCAAATGTACACACCAGCAAAAAAAAAATTTTTTAAACCTTTTCAATTCGATCCCGAAAGTATAAAACGGTATAAGTCGAATGCACATAAGCGAACATTAAAGATATGTGTGGATATTTGGTTCAAGTACCATTTGATACCAAATCAGTTTAATTTGACTTTATTAAATTTTTTACACTCCATATGTTATTTATTTTTTTTAGCAAATATGCTATTATAATCTAGTTAAAAGGATATAAGCACTATTGTTGGATTTTAATTTTTTTTTCTCTCTTGAAAAAAACATTCTTTATTTTTTGCAGTACTATGAAGATAATATTAAAGGTGCATTAGATAAATTGGATGAAGAACCTGACTTAATTGGAGATTTCAGTAGACGTCATATTTTGCCAACTATTAATGGAAAACATCAAGATTTGAAATCTGTATCTCCAACAACATTATTTGATCTCATTAATGGAAAATATTCTCACTTAATACAATCATACCATTTAATAGACTGCAGATTCCCATATGAATTTCAAGGTAATTATATATATTAAACTTTTTTTAAAATTTTAATGCTTGTTTTTATTCAGGAGGGCACATCAACGGAGCCAAAAATTTTTATATGAAAGAGCAAATTGAAGAGCTGTTGCTGAAAGAAATAAATAATGAAGATAAAGAGAATTCTCCACCCAAACGAATAATTATTTTTCATTGTGAATTTTCAAGTGAACGTGGACCCAATTTAGCTAGATATTTAAGAAACAAAGACAGGGAAAACAATGCTAGTCAATATCCTAAACTTCATTTCCCTGAAATTTATTTATTAGATGGGGGATATAGGGATTTTTTTAAACTATATCCTACCTCATGTATCCCACAAAAATACCTGCCCATGTTGCATCCTGATTATTCAGAAGAACTCAGACATTTCAAAGCTAAATCTAAATCTGAGAATGGTGCAAAACAAAAATATTCACGGCGAGGTCGACCATTAAAAATTAGGTCCAGTCAATTTTAAAATAATTGATGTGAAATGTATCATATTTATATGTGTATGTACAACATACAAGATGTTACATGCTAACTTACGCTTTTTTAAATATTATATATAGGAATTTTATTCCAAAAGTCTGAAATTTTGTGATTCTATAGTTATAATTAAGTAGTGATAGTACTTACTGTGTGATGCTTTATGTTTTGCAATATGTTTTTTTTAATATTTCAATTTGTGTTGACAATTTTTTATGAATAAATATATAAAAATGTTACTGTGATAACATTTAGTGGAAATAACATTAAAGTACATTGTTCGGAGATATTTATAACTTTTACATATGTAATGACTAAGTGTAGATGAATTAAAATTTTATGTAAAAATATATTATTCTTTTAAATCTTAAAAATATATTTAATAGATTTAGTTATCATTCGTACTAATAAATTTTTTTATAATTGTTAATTGTCTAAAAATCTATACTTTATAATCTAGGGTGAACCAAATATTATTTTAATTTTTGGAACAATAGTACAAATATTTTTCTATGTTAGAATTACTTAATATTTGTGTTCCTGTAAATTTTACTATTAGAATAAGTAGACATTTGAATAAAATCTTTGTAATTTAAGATTTTATCATGATATAAAGTTTTGTATAATTTTATTTATTGTTGTTTTTAATACCTTATCGCATGACTAGTACCTGTTTGATTTAGCAGGGCAACTCATTCTTTTGTAGATAAGAGGATCACCAAAAATGGTGTTATTTTTGGGACTTTAGGTAATAAAATTAATGATTTATCCCATTATCCCAATTAATTGAACGCCTCATTGGAGCTGCATTTATTACGTATCAAATCTAAATAATACTGTCAAGCGTAAAATTAAAAAAAGAAACATTAATTTTTCCATATTTCATATATACATATTGCAAAATATCATAAGTGAATTTTATGTTCTTAAGGTCTGCAAGAAAATATTTGTAAGGTTTGTTATAAAGGTTGTAGTGGATCATTGCCACAATTACCTTACTGATGTCTACTTACCAAAGACCTTAAAGAAATAGACAAAACATTTGGTTTTAGTCAAAATTCATCATTTGCTTATAAACACAAATGACTTTTCTATCAAATTGCCAAGTTCATTGGATGTTCATGCCAATATTCCAATCCGTACACATTTGTTAGCAGTTGCTACATAGGGAAAACAAATAATTACATTTTTTCTGCATCGAATTTTGGGAACAGTAGACAATGCTACTTACATATCCTATGGTTTGACACAAATTTTGCTTTGTAGAGTTCCAGCCTTCATGATAGTTTGAGATTGTCTCAAATCTAAGACATATATTCCATTGTACTGATTGCATTCTTCAGGGCGCTCTAATGTAGTAATGGACACTAGATTAGTGGCACTCGGCATTTATTATTACTAGTCCAACTACAACGAGTCAAATGACCCATTTGATACCTTTAATCAAGAGTTCTTAAAAATAACATCACATTACCATTTGCCTTTACTAGTTTTGTTGAAAAATACAATGAATACTATTTTTTTTTTTTTAATATTTCCTCTTTTGCCACTAAATATTTGGCTTAAGTACTGTAATGGGTCATTTGACTCGTGGACGGATTAACCCTTCGTTAGTCGCTATGTATCTGTGAAATACATACTGTATTTCTTTTGGCCGCCATTACTTTATTGTAACAGACATGTATGCATGGGATGTGGAACAATTTAATTTCAACTTTATTGGCAGGAATACAAAACAAAAAATAAATAAAAAAGTATCTTTTGCAGTGTTATATTAAAAACTACAATAATTGCCTTTATATATACTTACAGGGCTAATATGGTTAAAATTAAAGACTTTAACTGAAAACTAGCTCTTCTCTCAATATTAGACAATTTAATTAATTAATTGACAGGTTGCCTGTATTATCATATGGAAGGAGAATATTTTCAAATTAATTTTTGGGTGTTTAAATCATGGAGGATTATCCCTGGCTTTTGAAGGTGAAAGTGCGTGCACGAGAGCTCCGAATTTATACTCAAAATTACCGGGATAGTTCGAGTGAATCGGCGCGT
>JAUIMW010002106.1:0-11218 GCA_033557785.1 Enochrus cinctus | reverse complement strand
ATTACTGATCGGGACGATTCAGGCCTAAGGAGGGGGCTATGTAACGAACGATTTCCGACCGAAGAACGCAATGGAAACGAATAGAAAATCTAGAAATTATAGATTTCGAATTTGCGAGAATCTGCACCACTATATAAGACATCACATCGGACCGAGGCGGGAGTTAGTCAGCCGACAGCCGTATAGAGCTAGGAACTGAGTTCGGAATGCGACAAAAGAAGCCACCAGTCTTACAAATATTTCACGTGTCGTGTTTATTATAAATAGTCAATAATTTCATTTATTTTATTAATTGTAAATCATTATTAGTGTAAATAGTTTTAAATATAAATTTTAGTTATATAAACTCTTTTATTTATTCCACGAACGTAACAATATTAAAAATTATCTGCTTCTACTGAGTAATTTTAAGAAACAAATTTTTAAGAAAAAATTAAAATTGACGCAGTAAGAACCTGACTGTTCTTATCTGATTGCTCAACGCAAAAAAAGGTTTTGAGCAATGTATCATTAAAATACAATAATGTAGCAATTATTGTTAGCTGTAAAATTGTCTGTTCAATTTTGACGACAAAAGAGATGTTGCTAATTTGATAAGGGAACTATCAAATTCATCACCAAAAAGAGCTCCAGTATTTAAAAAAATAAGAAAAATGATAGATGTTAAAGTAGAGGAAATGTTGCTAGAAAGAGCACTTTCCCTAAAAATAATAGATGGCAAAGAATGAAGTGCTCAATGCTTTATATGAGGAACGTCTCCAAAGGATATACTAAGTTCCAAACAAGATATGTATGAGTTTAGTGTTTCTCCACATCACTTTTGGATTAGATATTCGAATTTATTTTATGTGATTCTGACAAAGAAAGTGAAATATAAAGAAAACACTGGGACTGCTTGTTGGTATGTCGTAACAACAAATGATGATCATTTTGCATGTAGCTTGTTAGAAGATTCCCAACTTATTTATGGGAATAAATGTTGAATTAATTCACAGATTTAAAATTATTCTCCAAACATTATTAAGTGAATTAGAAATAGACACCAATAATTTTTCCATTCATGCCATGGAAGCAAAAGATTTCTACCAATATTACAATTTCACATTTTATATTGCCATTAGAAGCATTTTTAAAAGAAGCACATGATGTATAAAAAAATTAGTAGAATTTAATTGTCCCAGACCAAATTATATCAAGTTACTAGAGTGTAGTGAAGTTGAATTTTCAATTTACTAAGATAGTGAAAGTGATTGGGATAAATTTGTGTATTCTTGTATATTAAATGTAGTCAATGGTATGAACAAAAAGATGTGAAAGTCAAAAGAAGCGAAAAAATAGACAGTGACATTTATTTGGTAGAAGGAAAGATTAAAAGATAAGAATCAAAATAGAAGAAAGAGAAAACAAGTCAAAGTATGAAAAATTAAGAACAGAAGAAGTTGCAGATACAATCACCAGAGATAAGATAAACGAAAATAGAGAATTCATAATGAGCCCTTTCACCAAACACATGAACCATGTAAAGGAATGGAAGAAAATATACGAAGTAACACAAGCAACCTCTGGCAAAAGTAATGTGAACAAAGGGAGAAAATAGACTTCTTGGTGGACAAGGAAAGTTAGGGAAAAAGTCCTAGGTACTAGAAATCTGCGAGATTGCACTGAACACAGAAACTAAAGGAAAATATAAGGGTGGGACCGATTTGGATAAAAATAGAAGAAAGCTTCAGAGAAAACTATAAGGTGATAAAGAATAGTGGACATTAAGAGCAACTGTAGTGCATGGTAGAGAAAAGGCTTGAATATCTGGTAAAAGTAATGAATGAAAGTCTAGTAAACCTCAATCACGTTTGTAGTACAGAAGAAGGACAGTTAAATCGAATGTGGAAACTATAGTTCAATATTCCAACTGTGCAATTCCGAAAAAGTATAAATCAATAATTTGCGAGGAATTAAGATGGAAGATGGAAGTAAATTAAGGATTGTTATGCAAACAGACAAAAATAAATATTCCACTTCAAAACGCCGTAAAAACTTTTTATAAAACAAAATGTAATACAATTCTAAGAGAGCATAGGAAAACAATATGGGGTAAAATTTAGTCATCTATATTCTTTAAACGAAATACAACCTTCTTTGATGAATTTCCTGAACCGACGAAAATTGGTTGATTAAAAAAAATGTCGATACTGAACAGAGAGATTGAGGCATCGGGCTGTGAAAATCATCTGATTCCGATGGTTTCTTCATAATATGACCTGGAACATTCATAACAGTTGATGGAACATGTATATTTTTGTTTGAAATCGAAACTAAGCAACGAAACACTGTTTGAGCGATCTAAGAGGAGCCCAATCCTATACTATTTATCTGCACAAAAAATGATTTATTAGTTCTTTGATTGTAATTAGGACAAATTGCGATTCATCATTATTTATCATGAGAAACAGCACGTCGAACAATGCTGAAAGTTAAGAGAAGCAAAAGAGACTTCAGAAAGCATGAAACTTACGACTCATTCATACAATACAAGTATGAATGACTGAAAGTTATAAGAGTTCGCTAAAATCACTAGGAACTATTTGCTAACATACACAGTTTCAGAAACTAGCAATGACCAGGAAAATCATGTCTATACTGTGTACTTGATCAAAATCAACCGAAGCAACCAAAGAGAGAAAAACAATAACACCAGAATATGAGTATTATTTCGTCCCCATTTACTCAGATTTGGGCCCTAACCACTATTATCTGTTTGCAAACTTGAAGAGAAGAGAAGAGAAGAGAAGAGGGAAGATATTTGTATAAAATGACAAAAGTCGAAATGTGAATCGATTAATATTTTGAATGAAGATATATTAAATTTGATTAATACAGAAATATAAAAGTTCATGGTTTGGAAACTTCTTTCAAAAACTATTCAAAATTAAAAAAACATTTGATTGAGTTGATAACTTCTTCATCTTCAAATTCCTAGTTTCTCTTATGATATTTTTACTTGATGATGTAGACAGCAATTTCCAATATAAATTCAACTCTAAAAACCTATCTCGAGAGTCATAATTTTGTATTATATTATAAATTAGATAAAAATTCATTTCGACTACATTAGAAAAGCTTATGATTTTTTACGGTTGTTTAGCACAAAACAATAACTGAGAATACAGTATCTCTTATTTACTTGTTTAAAAAAAACACTGAAAACATTTTATTTAATTGAAGTGTTTCAATTAATTTAGGTTCGTCAATCAAAGCGTAAATCCTATAATCTGCTATTTCAAAAGTAATCAATATATTATTAATAATGTTTACTTACGTAAAACCTCTATGG
The DNA here is from genome assembly GCA_033557785.1 of Enochrus cinctus. Taxonomy (NCBI): domain Eukaryota; kingdom Metazoa; phylum Arthropoda; class Insecta; order Coleoptera; family Hydrophilidae; genus Enochrus; species Enochrus cinctus. The sequence goes on along the minus strand of JAUIMW010002106.1, from coordinate 7,887 downwards.
CATGTACTTGGCGCACAGGGCCCCAAGGTGATGGTCTTACAACTTCACACGTATACTCCCCGGTGTCTGGCGGCTGGACTTCGACAACTTCCAAAGAGCCATTCCCCCATAGTTTATATCTATCGGGAGGTAGTAGTGCTGGTGGGCCGCTATCCGTTAACAAATTTCCATCACGATACCACCTTACTCTATTGGGAATCGTGTATATTCCATCTGAAATAAAATTTATGTTCATATGGTCAACATTTTTAAATTAAATTGTGTGAGAAAATATATTTACTAGGAGGATTAAAAAATGATAATTATACATACATTGTTAATGTTTAAATTTATATTAAAATAACATTATTGTTGATTTTGGAACATGTGTGAAAGAGCAGCCGCATATTTTCTTTAAACAAGTCATTGACAGTGTTTAAAATATGAAAACACGTTGACACTATAAACATTTAAAATACATTTCGGAAATAGATTATGAATTGTTAAGATTCGATATATTTATTGTTCTATCTTGCGTATGTACCTTATGGATTATGCACCCAATATCCTTGAATATTACTTTAAATTTTCAAAATATTGTTCCGATAAATCCATATGCAAATCATAGGCTTAAACCCTTCGGATGGTTGCATAATCGATTGAATATTCATGTTGAACTTACACATGACACATATGTAGAGATTAACTAGACTTTAATACCTGACAGAATAAAGCCCTCTAGTTAAATATGACATAGCTATACATCGATAATTTAGTGTGAGTGGTTTTGAAGGATTATACAATCGTGCGGCAATTAATTAAAACATTTCATCAATTTAATAGAGACAGGTCTATTTTCGTTCATTTGTTCCGATGCTGATTTATATTTTTGTATATAAATGAACATTTTCCTAAAAATATTTTATTGTTGTTGGGTGGAGTCGTATTATGGGTATATAACTCAAACTGACAGTAATTTATTTTATAGCTTTTCCAATTAATTTCCATTTCTCCTAATATTTTATAAAATTAGATAACTGACTAATCGTATTTTCTACGATGGTATGTGGTACGTTCATTAAGATGACATGCGACGTATTTACGAATTTGTTTAACACACCGATTTGGATCAATTTTAATTAACATATTTTTTTTAATATTTGTTTGTACATTTGCATCTTAAACCAAACTCACCATACTGCAAACAATAATAGAGAAGGAGCATGAAAAAAAAAATAGCAAGAACATGATTTACTGTTCACATAGTACTTTTAAGGAATAAATAATATTTTACCTCCATTACTTCCACTGCTTATAGTTTCCAAGTAGCAAGGTAAAAGGACAGTATTATTTTCAGGAGCTTTTACAGTAGTCGGTGCACTTTTAAATTCAGGGGCATCGCACAAAACAAAATATTTCCAATCACAAAAAACAGCAATTACTACTAAAACTAAGCAATGATTCATGATTTTGCACTGAGTGAAAATAAGGAACTAATCTACCACGGAGAGAATAAATTCGGTGTGCTCGCGGTTGTTGGGTTATTACGACAGATGTAAGTTGTAGATGGACAATTTACTCGAGGGGGGCCGGACATTGTAGAATAGCTATCCACACCAATTAGAGGTACTTATCTGATACACCGATGACAATTGTCAACGTATAAAAAGATAAATATCATAATCGGATAAGTTAATTCTAGTTATGTTTGATTTTTGTTGGGAGATGACGGTAGCCTAATTCGCCTTGACGTTGGCTGGAACTTCATAACTAGCGTCTGTTTGATAAGTTGCTTCGCCTTCTCAAAATTAGGTAATTGCTATGTTTGTCTAATGACTTAAAGAGGCGTGCTTCTAACAAATTTTCTTAATTGGATTAAAAAACTATTTAAGAAAAGAAGAACTTGCGTTAGAAAAACTGTCCATTTCAACTAATGACAAAATTAGAGCACGATGATATGTACCATTTTTACATCATTATGAATTATATTATAAATAAAATAAGTCATACTTTTATATAAGTCCGCCAAAATAAAAGCTCTTTCCGAAACGTATTATTTTATACTTTAAATGTATCAACTACTCACATTACGTGTGTTATTATCATAAGTTGTACTAAATCAGACTTATTGAATAAAATGTGTAGAAACACATTTGGTTGTGTATCAGATATGTATCAAATATTGGTTAATATATAAATGAATTTATAAAGTAGCATAGAAACCTTGCACCCAGCTTGAGCTTTTGCATAACGTTTATACACAATGTAGATTAAAACTGAAAGTCAGCTATCACAAATTGTTGATAAAATTATGAATGAAATATAATTTGATTGTAAAATAAATACTATAAACATCTTCAAAATAATTTTCAATTGTCTTTCTTGAATCTGCTTATTAATAATAATAATACTTTGTTAAAATTATTTTTATACAAGACTCGTGAAACTGAAAATTTGACAAAAAAATTAAAAAAATTTAAAAAATAGTTCTGATCCATTATTTTAGAATGGCAATACATAAAATATTATAAAAATAGTACAAGGGATTTTCTTTATCCAGTTAATATAACTTCATTTAAAAGTGTCGGATGTGCATAATTGAACTAATTCTAGTAAACTTGATTTCTTCTAGACCTAAGACTTCTAGAGTAATTCCTCTGCACTGATAATTAACCTAATGAACCCCTGAACAAAGTTACAATTAATTAAATTTATTGTCCAACTGTAAAATTAAAAGGCTAACAGGCAGAGCAGAAAAAGAAAATAAATGAAATAAGAATGGCCGGTTTATCCAATTACCTTACAATTGAAACACAATATTCCATTAAAGCGCCAGTAGCTGTGGTCTTTTGATAAGTCGACATTTATTAAATAAGCTGTAATGATAGGACGGGCGCAATTCTCCGACGCTCTCGGTACTGGGGACAAGAGCTTTTCAAAGTTTAACCGCAGGAATTTAATTTCCATCTTCTAATGCCTCATTTTCAATCAGAGTTTGCAGAAGTAATTTGTTATGTTGTTAGCAATTTCGAAAATGAATATAGTTGGAATCATATAGTAATTGCTTTTAATCAACTAAGTCGGCACGAGAACTAAAACGTATAACGATATATATGTATTTTATTATTATTATAGGTATATTTTCTTTAGAAATCTCACATAATAAAATACACTAACAGGGAATACATTTTGAATAGCTCATAAAATATTTGGAATAATGAAAATTACAAAGTTTGTTTTCTTTTGTTGAAGAATATTTTTCTACGCGTTTAAATAATTTTGAAATAAAACACATTAATTTTATCTATATTTTTTTTAATATTAAATTTAATTTTGTATTAGTATTTTTTAAGCAGATTATTTTACAAATACGTTAGACAATACGCTTTTCCAACACATATACTTCTCTTCATACACAGTTGTGTATAAAGTGCATAAGTGGTGAATGCATTTCTCAAATATTATATTTTATGAAAGTGAATGAAAAATTTTAATTAATTTTTTATAAAATTGAATCTATAATAAAAATAAATATAAAATAAACAACTATCGAAAAAACTCGGAATGGTGTGGAAATTGGGTAGATGGTTTAATCTTATTCTGTGGTCCTCACGAACGAAAGCCGTATGTTTCTTCATTTTTATCGATTTGTAGCAACGAAATAAGCAGGATTCGTTTCTGAAAAATCTTGTCATGGGTGATGAATCATGACTTTTCTTCAAAAACGTGAAAAGAAACAAAGTTAGCATGTCTCCGGGTGTTTCTACAAATGTAAAATTATAATATAAATATATTTTATAAGCCGTGAATAATTGTAGTTGTAGGGTATGCAACCTATAATACATTTCTGAATATTCTCAGTATATACTAGTGCTTGAACTAGAATTCTATCTCGAATCTCTTTTAATCCAATTTTTTTTCAATGACTTGCGAAGAATATATGCAATATAAATCGCTTCCCTGTGAGTACTCTGAGATTGAATTAATTTTTTATATTGGGTTGTTAAAGGTTATTAGGTTTTTTGACATATATTCAAAGAAAAAAAATATTTTATCGTCAATGTTTCACACGAAAGCAGGTGCGAGGTACAATTTGAAGGTCACGTCGGAAAATTTCAAGGTCAAGATTATGAAAATCGACAAACTGGCGGACGATTCGTTCTTCCCAATGAGGAGAATAATTAAGACAGTATAAACCAAGCAATGATCAGAAATATTATGAAGATCGACAACCGGTTCTCATTAAAGACAAGAATACGGGTTGTGAGTGTGGGTGTTCAGTTAATTGCTTCAAACCAAAGCTACCAAGAAAGCTATAATATAAATTAACAGAAAGAGATGTACGAAGAAAATAAGGTGATTAACACCAAATAAAATTTTAGCTAATATGTCTTATAGATTTGCTAAAAACAAATGGAAATTTGACCTATTCTCTATCCTTTATAAGAAGGGCTTTTATAATGCACAAAAATAAGCCCACGGTCGTTGGACTACTATCCCTTTATTGGCTTGTCACAAAAAATCACCCCTCTAAATGTTTTCGAATTTTAATAAGAGTTAATAAAGACAAAGGAGTTTTTAAGTACTGCAGGAACAAATATGTGAATTTCAGGAGAAATTACTTACTTTGAAAAAGCCCAAGGGAAGAAACAAAACGAAGTTAGTAATAAAACTCTAAGGAAGCAAAAACAGAACAGAACCGTATATCAGATATGGGTTTAAGGACATTGAGGTCACACAGCTTCAAACAAAGGGAAGAAAAAGATCTTTCTGCTTGTGTGCAAATTGACTCAATGGTATTATAGTGAAAAGATATCGACTACAGAAAGGTTCCAACAAAAAATGTTTACATTGGTCCAAAGATCTCAAGAAGTAAAATAGTAAATGTAAATGAGAGTCACGGTGGAGTTGGAGGTTTTTCTGTGCTTCATAATAACATACAGAGTTATAGAAAAAGTGCTTGACGGGTTGGATGGTGATCCAAGTGTTATCGTCTTCTCTAAGCATTGACTCAGAAGATTCCTTCTTGTGCTATAGAAGGTTATAAATGGCATCGTATTTCTGTCGAAGTTGATTTGCGCACGGGGAACATTTTTGTCCGTGATAACTTCTGCTTCCTAGAATTAAAAAATCTAAAACAAAATATAGAGTTACTATTAGAATGCAGTGCCGTTCAGATATCAGATTTCAATGTCATGTTTGTGTGTATTTATACTGCCAGTAACAAAACTGCAGTAAAAACAATGGATTTTTTAGAAGCTTTTGCAGAGCTAATGAAGGGAATGAGGTAAAAACTGGAAATGGAATTAAAAAGTCCTGTGAAAATAAAAGGCTGCTGTACTAAGAGAAATAATGGCTCTGGTGGGCGAAAAATATTTTGAAAATTATTGTAGAATACTAAAGAAAGTTGTTGAGGCTGCTAAGATTAGATACAACTGTGAATAGATAAACTCAGATGAGAATAAACCTAAGGTAGCATGGAAAATAATGAACCTAGCAATAATGTATAAAGAACCATTGTTGACAATCTCAAAATCCTGGGAGAAACAGCAAAAGAAACCCTAAATAGATTTAATAATCTCTTGGTAGTGCAGTTGCTCTGAGAGAGTATCGGTTTCTGCAAAAACGATATGTAAAGATGGCGGAGGAAAGACACATTTCTCTGCTTTTGTCACCACGTAAAGAGGAGTACCACAGAACTCAATTTTGGGTCCTCTATTATTTATATAGTATAAGAATAATTTCCCAAAAATGTGAAAATGCCAGTTCTACTCTTTGCTGATGACATCTCTGTGGTTACATGATCTAATAGAAAGATTTGAATGAATGGTTCTATGTTCATTATTTGAAGTTTAACATGAATACTTAGAAATCAAAGTTAGAAATAAATTACAATGAAGACTCAAAGGAATGTACAAGATTTTTGGGAGTAATGGTGGATTAGAATATTAAATGGTATGGAGGCATGTTTTATGGCTTACTATGGGTTTGTTTATCCAATAATTAAATATGATATAATTTTCTGGGGGAATTCAGTGGATATGAATCGCATTTATATACTACGGAAAATATGCGACATGTTCAACCTGAAACAAAGAGACTCTTGTAGACTTATTCATTCTGAATAATATACTTACCTCACCAAGTATTTATGTGATTATGTGAAAGTGTTTTATTTTGGACGAAGTATTATACTTACTTTAGAGGCAGTTTTTGGTTTGAGATTATGAAATTATATTCCTACTACTTTATTTTTTTTTCTATTTTTTTATAAGAAACATTTTCACATAAGAAAAAGTTTAAACCTGCAGCTACAGATGTTAGTTTCGGTCCCACTGTAAGAAGGCACGCAAATGGAAGTTAAACTGTTCAAACGTTTTCCTATAAAAATATGTAAAGACAATTTATAATAATTATAACATATATTAGATTTTAAAGATGCTGAAACAATGTTCCATGAATCAAAAATTCATTAAATATTACACTAAACGTAAACAGAATTTTCTGTAGACTAAAGCATAACTAACTCTCCCTGTACTCGGAGAGTTTTGAGATATCACACTATAATGAGACGCAGGAAGCTGCTTGTTGCTGCATGTGAAAACAGTGAAAATGTAAAGTGCTTGTGATGGCATTGTGGTTTCGAAATAAGATATGGGCATTCTTGTGTTATAATCTCGTGCTTGGTTTAAACATAGACTAGGACCTAGAAGAAATGTTTATGCACATCGTATTACTATATTCAGGTGGTATAGATAATTCCAAAGGGCCTACAACGAATATTTGACCACGGTAGGATTGAAACTTCTTGAGCTAAACAGGAGATGATTATTAATTAATTAACATAGCTTAAGTCCGCTACCAGAGCCGCTTTAACTATATCCACAACTCCACTCTAATGTTTCATACATTGGGAATGAACACCCTCCAAAACCACCTGCTTATATCGATTGTAGAAAAAAACTGTTAATGACCCCGGAATGGCATCAGATAAACGAACATAATGCAAAATTGAGATCAGGAAGCGATGGTTCACAGCACCAAAAGCCCTTGAAAATCAAGGAGTAGTAATGTGTTCCATGTTACCAGCGCAAAAGTCATGTTTCACATACACTAAGAAGTGCAGTAGCACTACTGTAACCCGGTAGAAACACGACTGTACAGTTGCAATAATATTATTTATGTTAGAAATTGTAGTAATTATTTATAAATACGTTTTTCTAATACTTTAAAAAGAACCAGGAGTATTGGTCTTAAGTCTTTATATATAATGTTTAGTATTACTACCTTTCGGCTGCAACCTTCCAAGCACTGTAGTTAAAGTATAACAAAATATTTGGGTAACATATTTTTGTATGAAATTATTTTTTTATCCATCCAAACCTGGATTTAATGGAAATAATAAGTACTAACACCTTACTTTGCTCCACACTGCGAAATTGAAATATTTAGATTACAAAGTTCAAATGGAAACTGAGGTATTTTGTGCTCAATGACCTACAAATTCTGAGGTAATTTTTCATATTAGTAGACAATATATCTAATATTATAAATATTATATAGTTACAAAAAAAAACATTTAAAATAGTCACATCAAATAACAAAAACCTAACCAACATATCAGTTGAAAAAATATTAACTATAAAATATCATCAGCAACATTTACTATTTTTTATTATTATTTTATTACTAAATAACCAGATTAACTATTACATAAACAGTGGAAAATACAAACAAAATAGGACTTAAAGATATATGTAAATTATTTATAAAATTAAAATGTATACATATGAGTTGGATTTCTCTTTTGAAATTAAACCAATTATTCCAATTATGGTTCCTATAAATCAGTGGTTTCCAAACTTTTTCTATCAGCGCCCCCTTTTTTTCGTAAAAGGTTGTATCGCC
>JAUIMW010002105.1:0-11218 GCA_033557785.1 Enochrus cinctus | reverse complement strand
ACAGGGTGAAGTAATTAATTAACTAAAAGATAAAACCGTTTATTGACTTCAATATTACATGTTCGAATGTCAATTAATGTTGATGCAGAAGTGATAAACTATAATTTATACAAACTATTTGTTGCTATAATAAAATTATTTGATGTTGTGAATTTATCTTTAAGGCAATTAATGTTAATTTTGATAGGTATGATTAAATGCTTAAATAAAAGTAAATGATTATTATTATAATAGTATTTTAATAAATATTTTCTTTGAAAGAATGATATCCAATTGGAAATAAGGAAATAAATGAAAACGTCTAACGTAACACAGGTGAAGGTTGCAGTTATCGCCATATATGTCAGGGCGAAATTTCGATTATCAAATTCCGTTCTTTTATCTGAACGTTACCAATTACGAAAACATTATCCGACAAACGAGCAACGTTTAAATCCACAATAAACGTACCAATGCCTCTATTAGGCAAGCGAATTAACGACCAATAATGCTTTATTAATAGATTCTACACAACAAAAGTGAAACATTGTAGGCCGACGTCACGAAACAAATTAAAGTTAATTTATTAGGTATTGTTGCTTCCTCTATTTACAAAATCGTAATTGCTGCGCTGACATGCAATGCCAAGTATTTGGGACGAATAAAAACGAAAATTATACGGTTTGTATGTTTTTAGTTAATGAAGTCGGTGTATAGCGTATTCATGAGTCGCAATTACATTGCAATGCAGGAACGTCCCGCGCCTAGTAGCTTGAAACCCACGACGTAAAACTTCGCATGCGGCCACAATTAAAATTTCTATTCAATGTTAATAAAACGCCGTATTTTAATCATTCAAGACAAACCCCAAAATGGAATTCCGTATCGCTTAAAATAATAAAATTTTTAAATACAATTGTTGTCAATCGAGGAAAGAAGCAACAGGTACATTACCTAAAAGAAAAATTGCAAAGGTCCTTTAATGAATTATTTAGAATGGAAGAGAACATGGTCAGCGAGCTGGAATGGTATATATAGGTAGTAAGAGCAGTCGGTTAGGGACAAGGTAAGCTGGGGAAGGTTACGTGACCGCAACTAATGAGGTCGTGGATAAGAAAAAGCACCGATAACCCTCGGCCTACGAACGGAACCAGGAAGGATACATAGAATTACACTTTAACAACTTCGGAGTGCCTTCCTTAGCCGAAATCTAGATATTTTTGTTAAAGAATAAAAACTGATATTTAATTTCCATTATGGCCCGTAAAAACATCGCTTAGGACAAAAATTTCCTTCTTTATGCCCTCGATTCTCACAGTTTTCCCGTGTATTCACTCCCTTTGGAGTCATTTTTGTGCGGCAGTTTTTAAATCTGAAGACACTCGGAAGGAGTTCCGGACTACTCTAAAACGTTATTAATTACATCTATTAGTCCAGGCCGAACTTCCGACCTTCGTTAATTGAAAACCTAATGAAATGTGAACTGCAAACGGCACTGCACAAACAGAAGAAGAGTACGGAGTGCGGAGCCCTCGTCAGAGAGGGATCACAATTCACCTCGTTTCGGGAAAGGTCTTGTGTACCAAGCAAACTATGAAGTGTCGAGCTGTCCTATTAAATAGGTTATATATTTCGGTTGAGGCATCACGCAGAACATGTTGATCTAGGCTTGTTAATACATACTATAAATTTATTAGCCTGTCAGCGCACTAAAGCGATCCTTCTCACCAAGGAGTTTTAGAGGTGGCAAATTAAAATAATATTGGAAGGATTGAGGTAGTATCATTCTTGCAAATTGACACTTGTGCGGCCCTTTGCTTCATTATGTGCTAAAATATTATTATTATAAAGTTTATGCACTTGAGGTTTAGTACCAATATTTATGTGGGAAGCTTTAGATTGTCTTCCGTAATCCTGGTATTTTTAGATTCTTGATCAACTGTTACTACTATTATTATTAAAGTCTTGTTTATTTAACTGATACAATCTTTAAAAATAAACAAACCGCTCAGGAGTTCTCATTTACATATTGGATGATAAACTAAATTAGTACAAATCACCCCTTAGCGACGTATTACAGCCATAGTCCCTTTGGTCGTAGCAGAGTATTATTAATTATTTAATTAGTTCGCCAGTAGTCGGGTAAAGTAATAGGAATTGTAAAGGTGTTAATGCTATTACTACTGCCTTGAAACTCGCAGTTAGTTGTTTATGAAACTGGCTGGAAAGAGGATTAACGAAGTGATGGACGTTAGTGTAGCTTCCTATAAAATCAAAGTTCCCTTTTATTTTTCCATTACATTTTCAAAAACAAAAGATAAATATCCGGCCCCGGTCTGTGTTCTAGTCTTCCTTGTGCCGAGAAACTAATTACGTTAATTAAGAGTTCCTCTGCAATCTTTGCTCAGCATTATAATCCAATAGCAACACAAGGAATTTACTTCACAATAAATTAAGATAACGAATTATAAATTACATTCTTTATTACGATCTTTAGATTTGCCCCGTTTTACTTAAACGGTATAAAAATGTTCTTTTATTAAAACTCATAAATTAAATTCAAGAGCTAAAATGTACCTCGAAATTATGAAATATGTTTGGGGTTCGGATTTGTTTTTGGCTGAGTAAAAAGTATACGAGTAAATCAAGAAAAATAAGTTTTTTACAAAATATAATTACTAAGTTACAAAGCGAAGGATAATCAGATGGGAGAAAAGTATCTATAAATTCTGTAGCCATTTTTTTTAAATTTCTGTCAGGGTGGTCACTTTTACATGTGTGAAATTCTGATGGTATTTGATAGCAAAAAATCTATGCATTCTTTTTTTATTCTTAAGAGTAAAACGATCTTTAGAATAAACTACTGTAGTTTTTATCCAAAACCTTCAGGAGCAGTTAGCAGCACTGCGCCGAAGTATGGAAGAAGGTAGATTGATATTAAAAATGCTTAACAAAGAAAATGCAATTAAAATACATTGACTAGATAATTTCATCAGAAGAGCCCAAGATTGCACAAATAAAAAAAAAGATTGGCATCAATGAAACTTAATAACGAAATTAATGCAAGGTGTTCACTCCACAAGAGCGGCTGAGTACTCAGCTTCCAACAAAATATGTACAGCAGCATCCTGTGCCATGAGAAAGCCATTACATTTCATTGTCCCAAAGGTTTCCTCCGCATAAAGGTCAAGTCTAGCAGCTTCCAGGGACTAATAAAACTGATGGAAAATAAATGTCGTCTTTTTCAAACATGTAGCCGTAACATCGTAAAGTGTATGATTTAATAAAGGCAACCAGATATTGTTTGGGATCTCCTGAATGGCTGAAGGCTTATTCCATTACAGTATCCATCCAGAGTTCATAATAGAGAAATATAGAACCAATATTTTGGAGTTAAGTAATTTGAAATGAAGTGCGCCGCAGGATTCGACTCACGTTTCCCTGGCGGGATGAAGTGGTAACGTCATTGGTCGGGCTCGGTTTTATCAGATAACTTTCTAAGCTGACCTAGCAGATATCCCGTCACTTCATCTTAAAATACAGTCGGCCGCAAATTGTCACACTTCTAACTCACTGTGCCGCGTTACTTCTCATTTCCGTTTTTATTTTCCATGACGGTGGTATTGAAAGTTATTTCCTGAATAACTGGGACGGCAAATTCACTCGGACACGTTGGTAATAATTCCCCGGATAAGGTTGTCCCTTGTCAAACCCAGCTACATTTCACTTTAGTTGGTGTCCTGATTTTGGGAAATTGAAAGTGGTCTTTTTAATTGATTTCTCTTCCATCGTAATTTTTCAAGCATTTCCCAAATACTAGAGAAATTTCGCTTGAATTTAGGGCCAATTTCTAAAAGCAAATGCATTTTTACGTATTTTACAATCGGCTCCACCATTAAAACAATGTCAAAGTTTCAATAATAAATGTTTTAAAGCAAACAGAGTAAGCTCATCCGCAAATAAAGAATTCACGTGAACAAAATCTCGGACTTACAGTAGAAAACATCAAAGTGCTTTAAAATATTAAAGTGCAAGCTTCTATGCACTGAAACATATATTAAGTGTAAAGATAAATCGGCCATTCTGGGCTGTTTTTCTAGCCGTTAGCTCCCCCACCCTTGTATAAATTTTAATATAGTAGTTTTAGAGAAGCTCCGGCGGATGGGACGTATCCGATAATTTATACTTCCTCAAGGAACGTGCAACAATTTGTTGGTGGGGATTTAGCTTTAAACTTGGATCTCTTCCAATCGTCGAAATATCCAACGGGACACGTTCCTCTCCCCGTTAATTAACATGTTCATTGTTTATACAATGCTTTGAGTGCGATTTATCAGGTCTAGTATTCCTAATTTACTTTAAACTTGGCTGCGTTGGTTTCGTCAATTTATCAACTAAGCAAATGTGTTAACCTTAATTGGGTTAGGTACATACACGTCTCACATGTTAATATTGAGGGTTGTGCGTTCGACGGCGGCGAGGGTGGTTTAGGGGATGGGGGAGGCTTTGATAAACAATAGGACAAAGAAGTTGGGCAAAAAGGCGAGGGTCGTGGAAACAATTTATTAACTTCGGCGTTCTACAAACAATTTATTGTGCGCAATTAAATTGCTGTGTTAATAATGTTTGACGTGTTTTCTTGGTGGACGTATAATTAAATAGTGCAGTACCGTCTACCGTCTCTTTAATTCATATGGAGCTGTGACTTTTGTGGCTTAAAACTAAAAAAACAAAAAAGATTTTAGTAAATATGTTGTATAAAGATGGATTAGACGTACCTATAGTAGTTCATAAACCGTGTGAGTTATAGCTTAATACTAGACGCAGCTCTCTTAATAACCAAGTTTTACCAGCGATTCCTCGGTGCATTAAATTTAAGGTATTATCACTGCGTCCTAGGACAAAACGAGCATATATTCACCCAAACCCTTAAAGACACAACCAGTTTGTCATTTTGCATATGTTTAAATCCTCCCTCTTTAGTGTATAATACGATAGCTAATATGCGCCCATAATAGGTTTTACCAGTGGCATTGTCTGTCTAGTTCAGGATGTAAACGGGCCTTTGCTGAATATTCAGTGCGCGAATATATTCGCATAAACTGCTCAAGTTGATAAACATCACGTTTCATAGACACAGCCTCTGCTGTCTGCTCCTTATACGAATACCATCTGGAGAGGATCCACCATTGAGAATATTCATTATATTTGTGAGTGTAGTGTCATTTTTCTTCAACATCGTCCTATTTCTATTTTAATGTCGTTGCATGAATATTTGCAGGAGTCAGCATTCCAGAATTATTTATAGTTACTTGAAAAGGATACATTGCAGAATGTTTTTCATTTTTTCTGAAATGTAAGTTACTTGGAAGTTATATGCACGTACGAACACATACACTGTAAGCACTGTACAGAAGTTGGTAGGATTTCCATAGGATATTATACTTCACTCTCCATATAGCATGGACATCGCGCTATCCGATTACCATTTATTCCGCTCACTTGAAAATTATCTTAACAGAAAAAATTTCGAATCATTGGACGATATAAAAATTCATTTTGAAAAATTTTTCTATAGCAAAGACAAAAGCCTTCTGGAGTGATGGCATAATGCGTTGGGCCAGTCATACAAAATAATAACAGCATAGTTAATAATAAGAGCTTTTATTTAATAATGTATTTTGCTTTGAATAAATGTTAAAAAACCGAACCACCCAATATATTTTTTACTTGTTTTAGTTCTGTATCACGCTTGAGTGAAGCACTGGAAAAGCAGCAACTAGCAACACTAGAAAAAAGAAGTTCCTCTTATAAGCTCCGACTTATTCATTTTTGTAATTCAACGCCTTAAATATAAGAAAATAATCGGGTACAAAATTGTGTTCAGAACAACCCTTATCCAAAAGTTGAAGAATGTTCGCCGAAGACACACGTAAAATACTTTATAAGGGATTTCCTCTAAGAGTACTTTCAGAAGTACAACTTTATAGAAGGAGACTGCATAGTTCTTTATATATTAAACTATTAGACGCAGTGGAAAACCCATTGTAAAAAATAGGTTGGAAAACTTAATAATATAATTGCAAATGGAGCACAACTGCAATTGAAATGTGCTATATTAACTATATAAATATGTAGGTTCAATTTTATATGAAATACGGAAAATAAAGCAAAATTGATTGCACTGAATTCATTGCATTATTTTAATAATATTCATTAAAATGGTACATAATAACTAGGTTTTGTACGAACCTATTTTTCATTTAAATTTATATGCATAAAATAGCTACAATTTTAATTAAAAATGTCTATATTTTATGGACGAGTTTATATTACGCGGAAATATGTGGTCCAACACAATTACAAGGTATTTCTATTATTTCTGAAAATTTAAAATTAAAAACTACATTCCTTGAATAACGCTTATTACTTTACTAATACAAGCTATCTCTCAAGTATTCCCAAGGTGCTCATTTAATTCTGTGTGTTGTTTGGCGCAAGCGGAGCAACAATCGGAGGCCAGGGAGGCAAATATGCTTAGTACGAAAACGGAGCCTTTAATAGGAAAATGCCACCATATTATCCTTTAATTAGAAGACATCGCAACTGAAACGCCTGAGGTGGTTTGTGCAACTGCAGGAGCATGTCAGTAAGTCCTCTGCCTGGGATATCTGGACCCATGTGCATCGAAATAATTCGTCTCAGGTTGGCCTATGTTGTCATTAAATTAGTGCTTTGTACGGAGAACTCCCAATGGGATGAAGCTGCTCTGTCACTAATTGGCAGCATCCTAACCGCGCTGTTTACAGGTGTACATGGACTTTGATCATCACCACTAATATGTTTCCATTTATTGGATATAAGCAATTAGTCACTCGATTTGCTATACGACCGAAGCCACGAAAGCTTGATCTTTGAAATATTTGTCGTTACAAAAAAAAATATAGTAATTAATTCATGTTCATGTTCATGAAAATATTGACTTTAGATAGATAGATAAATAAATAAATAAGTTTGAACCTTTACTTTTTAAAATTTGAACATACCAAAACGAGGAACAAGAATATGAATAAATAAATACACAACTTATTGGTATCAATAGAACAGACGCAATTGGCGTTATTTAGGCCTACGATATCAATTTTACGTAACATTTTTTCGTAAATATTAAAAAGAAAGGCAGTAGAAAATAGAAGAGAGAACTTCGCAAAAGAAGCAACATCTCCAGAAAAGTTTGCAAACAAAACCATTGTATATTCATAGACAAAATAATCCAGCTTGCAGCATATCGAAACATCTCCCCATTGTATAACGTAACTTCATATCTATAAAAGTGGGTTATTTACTTTAACATTATCATCAGCGAAGCCGTTTTTAAATCGGCGCTTTTCCAATTTCCCCGGTCTATTTTCCAAGCGGAAAATGCGCCGGCGAAACTAGAATATTTCTTGCGGCTTGATTGATGTTTTCATTCGCGGAACATTTCTTTGGTTTTATACATCTTTTGTTAAGACATATATTGACGCAGAAAAAGGTCACAAAGAAGCCATTACGGTCCTCACAAACGTTTTTGCAGCGTCTCCAGTAAAATGTTTACAGCTCAGCCATGTCATTTTTATATTGTATGCCCCACAATGAACACGCATTCTTTATTACAGCCGACCCCATATATCCCCACTAGTCTTATTGCAACTTGAAGAATAAACGAGGTTTTTTGCAATATCCCAGGGTCCTATCCGGTTGAATATTGTTTATGTGGACGCATTAACATAGGGAAGAACACGGTGGCAGTTTCTTTCCAATGTTATGAGGGACATATATTGTAATAGGGCAGAAAGGGGAAATAAAGTTATATTTTCTATATGAAGTGGGAACATTTTGTTTATTTCCGAGGGGATTGGAGCTTTTTTTTAGGTTTTAAGTCGAGAACAAAATAGTGACTAGTTATATGTTTATTTAGGTTTGAATGGGTGTCATTAAGATCTGTCATTTAGGATGCTAATGTTAGTTCACCGCAGTTTCAATTTGAATCTACTTATACTGAAGAGCGGGGTATTTGGAAGTCAAAGGAGTCAAGTCGAAACGTTCGTTGGTGCTTAAGAGCCGGAAGCCGAATAGGCACATTTAAATGTTTACGTATATCCTGCGGAGATGGGCTGGCGTGTGAAATGTACAAATTACGTTTGTTGGGAGAACGTCGCTCCTGTTGGAAAATAGGTTTAATAAATGGCGGTCAATTTATTTAGGTGACCAGTAGCCAGAATAAGCTGAAATAACAACGCCGTTTTCAGACCGCTGAAATTGCAATATACTACTGACTCGAATATTCGCCCTGATATTTTGCTGTATGGCAAGATTTCTTAACTACAACGTATTGAGGTTTGCGATATTATGACAGTTAATTTTCAGCATTTACTATGTCACTATCAGAACGGGAATTGCTGCAAAGAATTTATGTTTCTTTATTACATAAAATACTGATGTCGTAGAAGTAGAGAAACTTTTTATTTTCATTACATTTGCTTGGTTACAATTTTATAAATGTCAGACTATAAATTCTGAGACACGCAGAGTTTGCCATTAAGACTTATGGCCTTAATAATTAAGTATGAATACTAAAAGTCTTTATTTATTAATATTTAGAGCAAGAATTTTGCATAAAATACATGTTATTATGCTGAAATTCGTGCGAGTTAACGGGGTTCACACTTATTAGTACTAACCTTGAAGAAGTACATCCTGGTAATATTTTCTATACCACAACTTGTAATTATGTAAAAATACACGACTTCACGTAAATGAGTGTAACATGTTATTAAGTAATTGTTTCATTAGAGTTAACTATCTCATTTTTTGTCATAATAGCTTTTTTAATGTCTGCAAAGGAAAGGGTTTCTTACTAGTAAAAGACACAAAATTCTTATATTTCATATTTAGGAGGATACGAGTGATGTGAGGCTAAAGATCAATTGGAAACATTCGTGTACAATTAGTAAACTTATTTATTCCACGAATAAAATGAAAAATAAAAAAAAAGCGAGAGCGAAGCAAGAAAAAGATACATTTCAACAAATGATCGTTTTTACATAATAACAAGTTTAAATGCAAGACAATAGGCGTTAAATTCTTAATCCTTAAAAGTCAATTGTTGAACAAGGCCGACCGACCCGCTTGAAGATCCCAGTCCTGACGCTGATTGAATGCCTTGTAAATTCACCAATTACATCTATAAAGCATTTGTGTTAATTACTTGTATTGAATTCGATTAACCACACAGTGCGGTGGTGATCTATTTTTAGTGGGAATTCGAATTCGACTGCTAAATGCCAGCGTAGCATCACCGCAAAAAGTGATCTGAATAGAAGTTAACAATCCGTGCAGACCTTGCGGAACAAACGCTGTACACACCATGCCATGGGTTTCCGTTTGATGGTGCTACAATATGGAAATTGCTTCGAATCGTAGAGCGTGAAAGGTGCCGTGATTGCTGGCTATTCAAAATTAATATTTAAATCGCGATGTTCAGTCAAAAGATATAAGAAAAACTTGCAATGAATTTGAAGGCAATTCTTCACAAAGAACATCCCTCCTACTAAGACAATGAAATTAAGGTTTTAAGGCAAAAGTTCCCGGAATTATTTTCTGAACTAATACTCCGGTACCTAACTTCCGTACTTCATTTCCACTAGCACTGAACTTGTATCGAAACAGTCATACCCATTCTTAACTTTCTCATTACCGAGTTTTTCGTTATAGTGCATAAAAAGTGATAGAATTGAGTTTGTGCCGCTAACCAGGTAACTTTTAATTGAATTTTCCTAGTAGTTTTCTGAACAGAAGCCCGTCTTTTTCTAAAAAATTACTGACCTTATTATCTACTTCCACAACATCGCTTTACTCTTTTAAGCTCCCTAAATATTAGGCGGCATAAAGTTTCTGGATTTCGCATTTTTACTGACATAAGACATTTTACAAAATAATTTTAATAATTTTAATATTTAATTCCGAGCAGTACCTTGGTTGGATAATTAGAGATTGCTTTTATAAATTAAAAGGTTGCCGTCAGCAGCACTTTTAGTCGTCACCTACGCAAAAACCAAACACAATTTAAAGTTTTAGTTTTTCCCTCGTATACTGATGCAAATGTAAACAAAATTAATTAAATTTCAAGAGAACTCTATATAATTTATCCAAGCACGATTAGTTTTCAAGAAAAGTTAAATTTTAGGGGATTGTAAACAAACCAAAGAGAATGTAATGGGACACTTGGGGGTAAAGTAATTTACATATAATAGCGGCATATCCCCAGGAAAACGGCAAGTTTTCATCTGTTGCTCTCTCGTCTGAATTATAGAACGTAAATTTTCCGGAATAAAAAGAAATTTCTTCACTCGCAACCGTGCACCTCATATATTTGGGCCTTATGCTCTCTGCGATACGAAATTTGAACTAATAATATTCCCTTCGTATACATTGGATGAGTACTTGCTACGACATATTCACAATACTTCCAGATTTGCTGCTGTAATATGTAATGGTTCAGCATTGTGCTTCCGTAATTTAAAGCTTTCTACTCTTGGAAGAAAAAAGGTAAATTCAAATATGCTTTCTTAAAGAATAGGTGTGGCAGTAAACATATGAACGGATGATGTGATGAATGATGGAAGTTTAGCACGTTTCTCTTTGTTTGCCGTTTTATTAGAACTACCTTTATAGCCTTTAATCTTATCAAGGCAACTTTCCCTTAATCCCTAGAGTGGAATAAAAAAAGTTAGAAAACCAATAACCAAGTAATAAATAAAACGGTATTCTTTAGCGGAACGCTTCCACAGATATAAAGATTTATGTATAACTAATAAAACGATATTAGGGCCAATACAATCATCTGCTAAACTTAAATCATGATTTAAGATAGAAGGAAGTAATAAAGCATCGAAAAAAAACAAAATTTAGTTGGCTTTAACGTTCGATGGATGATCTGGTATTAACATTTACTTTTGTATTTGGATTTGCAGACAAAATTAGAACACGTGAAATTCACGCTTTGTTCCAGTTAGAATTTTGCAATTAAAAAAAAGCAGCGATGTTATTTTACAGGTACATACAAGTATTAATACTCTTTATGACTGGTTGAGTGTGGGCGATGAGTGTACTTGCTCATATTCCAATAAATGCTTCCTTCTAAATTTATTCTTTGCTGTTTGTTTAATGAAAAATCTTATTATTTCTGGTTTTTACT
>JAUIMW010002104.1:0-11218 GCA_033557785.1 Enochrus cinctus | reverse complement strand
TGTAATTACCGACTACGCAAGTAAGATGCACAGATTACAACTGAAATTATCAAATGTATGCAGTAACATACGGTATGCTAAACTTCATCCGGAATATGCAACGGATACACGAAACCTGTCTAGGGCAGCAGTGGAACCGACAAACTATACTGCAAGTGAAGAGTTTGACTGAATACGACGCGTTATAGTTGGAAAATTTAAACAGTTTTGTGCAAAAATATTATATGTGCCAGTATCATCACGTAATTTAGAATAATTTTTTTCTATGTATTTGTCGCGGGCCACAAAAAATACCTTGGGGGGCCGCATGCGGCCCGCAGGCCGTAGTTTGCCCACCCCTGACGTAAACTGTCTTACAAATGTTTACTTTACAGTAAAGAGGGTTGTAAAATTTAAAATTGTATACCACGAGTTATACTTAGAGGTTCTCAATAGGATTTTGGTATCTTATTTGTTAATTTTAAAAAATTTTATTTTTAATATTTGACCTATACAATATGAGCTCAATTTGTTTATTTTGTGAAGAAATACGGGTGGGCGGAGTTTGTCGCAATCGAAGGTAATCACCTTGTATAGAAATTATGTCCCATAATTGAAGAAGTGGTTTGATGTACAAAAACACTTTCCACATCAGAAAATGAATAATTTCAACACTTGTACCAATATATAATATTATGCTGAGAGTGGAGGACCTACATCTTTGCTTACGTTATGCACTATTCAACATAGCAGAACAATTATGGACAACCGAAGACATTCTTGATAACCCGCATGAGCTATTTGAAAGGTCAATATCACAAAGACAAACAAATTACGGATTTGGTGGAGACGTTCGCAATTTAACGAAAATTATTACAGACGGAGGTATCGCTCCATACAAATTAGCATTTAGTGTTTTAATGCTCCGTTAGTTATTCAATATATCGCAAAAACATTAAATGCAATACAGTTAATTACTACCTAAAACATTAGTTTATTATCAACAATTCTAATTTTATTTGAGGGAGAAAAATAATTTTAATATATTAAGATGAAAAGCTGCAATATCTAAAAATAAAATTATGTTCTGTTTTTCAGTTTTTAATTTCAAATCAATCTCTAGTAACTAGCTCGATAAGTGATGGTAGTCTTTAAAAACTTTTAACGGCAATGCTATTAACACTAGAAACTATCTGGAATGTTATTTGATGTCTTCCTTGACCGCCGACCAGATGAAGCACTAAAGATGTTGTTTCCTAATAATCTAACAATTTCTTTTGCTTTCCGTTGTAAAATTGGGCCTAAAGAAAGAAACCAACTGCAATATTAATGCAAACTTAAAATATGATTCTTTGTATTACTTATTATAATGATTCCCTTGCTTTGTCCCCTTTTAAACCATTGAAAACTCAATCTATCTATTTTCGCTCGCTCGTTCTTCACAAAGATGAAGCACTAAAGGTGCTTCAAATTATTGTAAAACAGCCATATCATGGAGAGTTAACGTGTAAACAATTCTGTGAATCCTAGGATATAGTTTTTGCCTCTTCCTGCCTTTGACATGCATTTAGTCGTTTGCCAACGCAAGATAAAATGTTTGTTCCCACACAATTGCTGTGTTCGCGTCCATCCAAGAGATGGTCTGCTCAAAGACTATGATATGGGAGTTCTTATAAGAAAAATATGTCGCCCTTTAGGGTTAGAACCAAGTGGATGAAGTTATGTCTTACCTTTTCTAATCGCGCTATCCTTGGAAGTTGGCACATGTTTGAAGTGCTCCTTGAATATTTAAGACTAGTTGAAAATGTTCGTCCAAATATTTCTGAGAGATTTGACTGAATTTACTACAAGTACTATAATGATAAAATAGGGGTAAATATGCAAATTTCTGAGTTGTTAAATCACAAAATTTTAGAAATTATAAAGTTTATGTAATCTTGTCTTGCGATAAATGTTTTGTGAAAACTTAAAAACAGTTTTAAAAATCACTATGAAAATTTCGTTCGTTATTTGTAATTTTTCTATAAAAGTTTTTTTATTTTGTTTTTTTTTTGACATTATAAGAAGAACCTTTATTAAATTTATTATTAAATAAATTTGTTGCTTTAATTTACCACAAAATATAAAAATGTTTCTTATTTAAAATAAATCGGCAGCAACATGGTATAAAAAAATAAATTTGACACTATTAAAAATATACCATCACTATTGCCAAACTGAACTGAAAAATAAAATATGTCAATCATTTTTATTGATAATATCCAATTTTGTATTTAATTGTATAACATAACCTTTTATTTTTCTTTTTTTCAGCTTCAGAAGTCACTCATCAGCGCTAGAATTCTACCAAACATTCAACGGCGCTCCATTCAATAATCTGGAACCAGATATCGTGTGTCGCGCAGTTTGGGTTTCTAGAGTAGAATGGGCACATGACGGACTTCCACCTCCAGGTCACACAGAACTTCCAACATGTCCTGTTTGTTTAGAGCGGATGGATGAATCTGTAGATGGAGTTTTAACGATATTATGCAATCACGCTTTTCACGCAAGTTGCTTAGAGCAATGGGGGGACTCCACATGTCCTGTCTGCCGATGCGTTCAAAGTCCTGAGCAGGCTGAAAATTCTGAATGTGAACGTTGTGGCAAAAGTGGCCCTTCTCCTGATGCTCTTTGGATTTGTTTGATTTGTGGGCATGTTGGATGTGGAAGGTACCAAGGAGGCCATGCTGCTTCACATTATAGAGAGTCTGGACATTGTTATGCTTTACAATTAGGCTCTCATAGAGTTTGGGACTACAAAGGTGACAATTTTGTCCATAGACTCTTACAGAATAAAGGCGATGGAAAACTGGTGCCTACCGAAGGACCTCCTTCAGAATCAGAATGTACTCAAGAAAAGGTAGATTCTGTGCAATTGGAGTTTACTTATCTTTTAACATCTCAGCTAGATGAACAACGTATGTACTTTGAAGAGAAACTGGCTAGCTTAGATGCTCAAGCCATGCATGAAACTAAAGCTCTTCGGGAAAGGCTAACATCAATGTCTGAAGAAAATAAGCAGCTCACATCCCAGTTGAACACAGTCACCAGAGAAAAGCAAGCACTTGAGAAGAAAGTAGCTCAACAAACATCTAAATTAAATGCTACTCAATCTGAATTAAACGAAGAAAGGCAACTTGGGAAGGCTTTGCGAAATAATCAGCAGCAATGGCAAAATAAAATAACTAGATTGGAAGAGAAATATTCAGAATTGAAGGCTGTAAAGGATAAGGAAGTTTCTGATCTGAAAGAGCAACTTAGAGATTTAATGTTTTATATTGAAGCACAACAGGTAAGGGTTTTTTTTTAACTTTTTTTTGCATTATGTTTTAAAATCCAATTTTTAGGTAATAAAAAAATCTGATGAACGAGAAGATATTGCTGGGGGTACAATCTCTGTTGGTGAAGTTCCCAAAAACAAATTGAAGGGAAAAAAGAGGCGATAGTTTATCATAGATATTTATCAACTTAACTAATTGTATGTGATATGCTTGTAGTATTTAAGTAAAAAAATTTATGTAAGTTTTGCTATGAATAGAATTGGGAAAAATATTTTTTTCGTGTGTATACATAATATCAATTTTTATATATTATTAATTGTTTGTCTGTCAGATATTAAAATATAATAAAACTAAATAGTAAGTCTTTTTTATTATAAAATAGTATATATTTTTTTTAAACAAAATATTTTTACAGACAAATTTTTATATTTACATTAAGGCAAATGATAGGTAGGAAACTTTCTTTTCTGATATATACAAGGTGGCACAAAAGTAATGTCATAATTTGAATTGGCTGCCATTTTTTTTTTTTGGCGAAAGTTTTGAAAATTTTCCCCTACAAAGTGCAAACTATTCACGAATTGCTGCCTGCTGACCGTCAGGCAAGGATAACATACTCCCAGTTTCTGTTGAACTTGGTGCAAGGAAACAATGACTTCCTATCAAAAATCATAATGAGGGATGAAACCCATTTCCACTTAAATGGTTATGTTAATAAACAAAACTTGCGTTTCTGGGGCACAGAGAATCCACATGTAATGCGACAAACACCAATATGCAATAACAAATTTAGAAAAGAAGTAAACTCGGGCTTGATGAGCCAGCATTTAAGTTAATGACATGGGCATTTCCTGTCGTATGATACTAAGGAAAGGCTTCATATAGTTATGTTAATTAACAAATAAAATGTATACGTAACACCTCCCTTACTGAGAGTAAGCTACCACGGGCACTTTAAAGGAATTGAAAATAAATCAGCCTCAATCTTGATTTCGTTACAATTGGTTTTTCGCTTAAAACAAACTTGAAATGGTTAAATAAAATATAATAACAAGTATTACAATAATTATAATTAAAATATAAGTAAAAATATTCCCATTGTTTACTGTCGTATGTTCTATATTTGGAATTGAATACTAAAATTATTTAAAGCATTCTTATCTATAACAGATTCGAATAAAGGAGAAACTTTGATTTCTCTTAAAGGTGGAATTAAAGTAGTATTATTAATTAAAATAGAACAATTTGAAGAAAATAAAATGACTGGTTGATTTACTAAAATGCTACTAATTGAACAATTACTTCTAATAATAATGTCATTTAATAACTTTGAACGTTCATCATATCACAAACAGAAGGCGGTAAAGGTTTAACTTTGTTTTTATCACAAAAATAGATATCTTCAACTTGCACACATTCTTCTTCGATGGTCCTTTGATTCTCTTTTGATGAAAGGTAGAACTGAACGAGAGTCTTATTTTGCAAAGATGTAGACAAAAAATTATAATATGAATACATATTTGAAAATTTTGGTAATGAAATTATAAAAATGATTAAGGTATTTTCTATATGTTTGTTACAAGTTATAATTTGGTAAATTTCGTAAAGGTTTAAGAAGTTTAATAATTAAATTACGTAAAAGATTTTTTTTTAGCAGCAATATTTAAAATTGTTAGATGCAGAACGTGCATTTTTGCAAAGTTCACAGCTGTTAGAAGTTGCTCTATAAGGTTTTGAATTTCAATAAGTTCATAGTGAAGGTTAATTAAATTTGTTGAAATAATATTTCTTGATTTCTAACTATATTATTCATTTTCCTATCGTAATCTAAAGTGACATTTTTGAGTGAAAATTTATTTTTAATGAAAGAACGTTTTTTCATTTGCTACCATTTGTTGAATTTGACCTAAAATTTCTTTTCTGTCATTATCATCTACAGTGCCAAATAGCCAATTAGATATTCGTCAATAAAATTAAATAAGCCACGTTTATGTCTTGAAGAGAGTAAAGCTAACAAATTTTCTGATAAATGAAACATGTGTTTGAATTTTCCATTAATTATAGATGAAGTTATGTTATTATTACTATTTATAAGAAATTCTTTAAGTAATGTTTGAAAGAGAATTAATTGATTTTCTACTAATTAAATTGACATAATAAAAATAATGAGTGTTATCTAGGTTAATATATGCGTTACCAAAAATAACAGGTAAAAGAGGATTTTGGATTGGTTTAGTCTGGAGCTGTGGAAGGACCAGGTTGTGAGTCATCATAAGGATCAGGATGGTCAATAACATGATCTGCAACAAATTTCTTACTTTAAACTGTAGCTCATGGAATTTTTGGTTATCTGAATAAATTAATGTTTTGTCTTGTCGCATTATATTTAAAGGTTGAAATTGTGGTTTCGTCTTTTTCTTGTGTTTTGTTTAACGTAAGTTATTTTATTTTTTAAATCATCAGGTTTACATCTATCTTCATCCCTAGGTCTTAGTAAAATATTTTGAATTACTTGAATACGACTTGAATAAGTAAATCTTTAAGTTCAGGAATTTTCTTGAGAGTATCGTTCTTATAACCGAAAATAGCAGTAAAAGGTTTATGTTTGATAGATGAATGAATATAATTATTATAATAAATGATACTGATGGAAACAATTTTGTTAATAAGTCTAAAAGGATATTTATTTATTAAAGTTCGAATATTATCAAGCAAACTAGAATGAAAACGTTCTAATAAAGCTCTACTTTGCGGTCTGTTAGGGATATTAAAGTGCCAATTAATCTGTAATTCGTTAATAAAGTCATACAATAAGTCATTTTTAAATTCCGTTCCATTATCACTAGTAATAGTGGAGGGAAGATTGTCAGGACAGAAATAATTTAGAAGACTATTTTTAATTTCGAGAGGATTTTATGTCAAAATTGGAATTACTTGACCAAACCGAGAAAAAGAATCTAGGATGGTAAAAAATATTTTATTTTCTAATGTAATAGTATCAAGATAAATATGCTCAAAAGGAAATTGTCCAAGAGGGTTGTGCAGGATAGTGTCTCTATTTATAGGATTTTTTTCAGTTTTAGAGTAAAGCGTTATAAGTATAAGCGTTTAAATGTTTTTGCATATTAGGCCAGTAATATTTAATTTGTAATTCTTAAAAATATTCATTGATTTTTCTAGTTCCAAGTCTATAAAATATAAAGCATAAAAATGTTGAGGTTTTACAAATTCTTTGACTGATTTTACAATGAATAATTTCTTTACCGAAAACTTTTTGAAATCTACAATTAAAATTATAAGGACGAAGTTCAGAAATAGGAAGTTCTAAAGTAGTTTCTTTAGTTGAATGAATAGTGCTTTTGCCTTCGTTATTTATAGTTTCGTCTGAATTATTAGTTGCTACATTTGAAATATCTGAATTGTTGCTATTAATGTTAACTTCGTCTATTTTTATTCGACTAAGTGCGTCAGCCACATAATTAGTTTTACCTTTTCCAAATAATTGAAAGTCATTCTACTTATACAAAACAATCGCGAATATAAGCATGTAATACTATAGTCACTAGTTAATGTTAACCAAAAAATCTCTGGTAAGAGCTACTATTGTAAATTCTCAATGTCAATTTTTGCGACAGAACTTAGAAACGAACTAAATAAGATGATTTTAATAATGAGTATATTTTTATTAATTTATTTTATTGTAACATAAAAAAACAACAGTGTGAATCACAACAAAAAAAGACTTAATTCTAAATAAATTAAAATCAATTTCCATTTGTAAAATCATTATATATCTTAATATGACACAAAAATACTGGCTTTGAAAATATTAATATCCAATTTTGATTACAAGATGTCGTTAAATATGTTAAAAATTGAATTCCAAAATTGTTCAATTTACATGATAAAAAAGCTACTATATATGGAAACACTTGAATAAAACTTACATTTCGTTTAAAATTTGTTAAAAATATATCACCACGAGTATTATTATTATTTATAATTAATAGCATCAGATTAATACTAGATAGTACGATATATTAAAAATTATGATAATCACTATTTTTGACCAGTTTAGCCTCTCAAAGGCCAGTTTTTGCCACTCGTAATCAATAACATATTAAAGTGAGTCCTTGCAAATTTTTGTAGCCATTTCTGCCAACGGCTCCAATTCTTTGTGACTTATTAAGTCAAATTCTGTAACAAAATAATAAAAATGTTTATAGCAAGTGTTAACATGAGCTTCGGCTGCAATGGAAACTATATTTTGAAAGTGGTGGATGTAAACATGCACGAAAACCCTATGTAACCTTGCCAAAATCTTACTACAATGACTTTGGAAGTTCTTTGGAAAAGGTAGGTCTGACGTGCAGGGGAATAAGTTTTGGTTGTTTATTTGGGATTCAATCCAATCCATAAGGTGGCTAACGTATTCACGAGCGGGTAATGCTGTTGGTTTCTTAAACCTGCAAAAGGTTCCTTTAATATATTTATATACAAAATAATAAAACAAGACTTACTTGTCACCATCAGCCCACAGGTATTCAAACCGTGGACCTCCAGACATAGTTGGACATGTTTGTTCAGTACAGTATTCAGATATTGTTCCATAGATGAGATTTATTCGATTGAAGAAGTCCACAACATGAACGGCAATCCAATCGTTTAGATCTTCACCTTGTGGCAACTTTACTGCAGCTCGTAAATTTATGCCTGAGTTTAGACTGGCACAAGCTTGCTTGTGTAAACTATATCTAATTGTTCCATGAGCAAACTTTTTTCGAGGACGGAAAGTCTGAAATTAAAAAATTTAAAAAGCATTATGGAGATTTATCTACATTCTACTTTTTTACATACTTTATATGAAAAAGACATTATCTTATAATAAAAATATATTAGCCATAATTTGCATCTTTTTCATCTAACACTTATAAAAAAAAAGAAACGCTATGAATTTGGTGTCCAAATAGTGTACTTCTTTTGCCAGTTGAAAGCACACAAAATTGGAGAAACAGTTTTCTGAAGTACTACGAGGGTAGTCCCAAAAATACCTGACCAAAAAAAGAAAACAAAAAATTTGGGAAAAAATATTTTTATTTCTTAACGTAGTCTCCTTTCAGCATGACACACATTTCCCAGTGATGTTTAATAGCTTTGTTCGATACCCTGTTTATAGCAGCAGACTCCCCCAAAGTAGAATCTAGCTCGACTTTGATATTGGTTAGCCTTAGACCTTTCAAATGAAAGTATTGTATCACATAACGATGACCAATTTTTTCCATGTTTATAAATTCACTGAGAGGGTTCACTACTGATGGCTGCCAAACAAATACTAAACAACGTCTTAAAACTTAAGCTTTATAAGGTTAATACTTTCTACCATAGTAATTTTTTAAAACAACAATCGCCATCTATAAGTCAGATCGGGTATTTCTGGGACCACCCTTGTATATCACATTCTTATCAGAAAATATGAAGATTCTTATGGGTCACATAAGAGGGTACTACTATTGCCAGGTAATATAATACAATAGATCAGTCTTTCTCAAAGTGGGCGATAACGCATAGGCGTTGGCTTGGTGTAGGAGGGCCATGGTTGATTTATAATTTCATTTATTTTATATTTTAAATTTCACTAAAATTAAAACCTAGCTACTACTCAATATCGAATAATTAGTTTATATTTCTACCCTGTATAATGGTATAAAAACTTAAAATACTTAACGTAGGTTTCGTAAGATAGCACACCGTACACAATCAAGTTGTAGCAAGTTTCTGTTAAATAACAGTATTGGTACAATCCGGTAGCAATCGGCTAGTTCATCGATACTTGTCCTAACTTGCTCAGTACAATTGAGCGTCGAAAGAGTTAAACGAGTTTGTGCGTGTTTGTCTTATTCCTGTCGGTGCGTGGTGTATTTAAATCCTATATAAAAGCTCGTAATATTTCTTATATTTTCATTAGTGGTTTTGCACGCTATCTTTAAATAAGTATTTAAGTTCAGCACAAAAGCCATGTCCGAAGCAAAAAAGAAGAAACGGCAATACAGTGCAGAATATATAAGCCTTCAATACTTTAAGATCATTTGAATAAAATGCATCCAGATAAGGACAAAAATGAAGACTATTTTCAAGATCTGGAAAAGAAGCATATTGCTTAACCAAGTGTATCGAAACTTTTCGGTGGCTGCTAAGCAAGATGATGACGGACTTCGAGCTTCATACAATATCTCTTTGTTAATTGCTCAAACAGGTAAACCACACACCACTGGAGAAACGTTAATTTTGCCGGCAATAAAAGAAGTTATAACTACTGTGCTCCATAAACTGGCGGTAGCTATAATTCGAAAAATTCCTTTGAACAATAGTTCTGTGCAAAGATGAATTAATGAAATGGCTGAAAACATCGAAGAGCCATTGTGCAATCATCTGAAGACTAGTCAATTTTCAATTCAGTTGGATGACCACTTTACCAACTAATGAGGCACTGCTACTGTCTTCCGTGAGGTTTATTAAAGATGAAAAAATATGTCAAGAACTATTATTAGCTAGAAATTTAGAGACAGACACAAATGGAGAAACCATATTTAAAACACTGGAAAAGTTTTGTGATGAAAAAGGAACTCCCTTGAAGAATATTATATCAGCTGCTACAGATGGTCTTCCAGCTATGACTATGGGGTATCAAAAAGTCTTCATAGCGTACTTAAATAAAATTCCAGATGTGCTTGCTGTACATTGCTTTATACATCGACATCGACTGTTTCAATCATTGCAACATGTCATCAGAGCATTTAATAAAATCCAAAACAACTTTTTGAATAACAGATTATTTAAACAGCTTTGTGTTGCTAATGATGAAGATTTCAACAGATCGATCTTTCACACAGAAGTGCGTTGGCTATCAAAAAGAAATTGTCTGACTCGATTTTACAATCTGTTTGACTCTGTCATAGAGTTCTTGAATTGCGCAACAACCTCATCACATCAAAGAATAATATCGCATACCTGATAGACCTTTATAAATTGCTTAATGATATGAATCTCCAACTTCAAGGCGATGACTTGAACTATATAAAAACAAAAAATGTCGTCGCTGCTTTCGTAGCCAAGCTGCTCTTATACAAGAAGAATATCGGCAGACATGAATTTCAAAATTTTCCCAATTTATCAGTATCCTGCAAGAACAACTACTGCCAACATTTGGAAAATCTTCACAGTGATTTCATTGAAAGATTCCAGGACATTTTGAAATTGGAAATACCAAACTGGGTGTTAGATCCTTTTTCAAATGTCAACATAGCAATATCATCCCAACTGGAAGAAGAACTTATAGAACTGACAACGAACGAGGAAATAAAAATCAAATTTAAAAATGGCTACCAACAATTTTGGCTCCAAAGTCAATTCCACAGTTGTACCCTGGATTGTGGTCGATCGTTCAAAGATTTTTGATAGCATTTCCATCGTCATATTTGTGTGAACATGGATTTAGCACTGTGACAACGCTGCTTACTAACGAAA
Source organism: Enochrus cinctus (assembly GCA_033557785.1). Classification (NCBI taxonomy): domain Eukaryota; kingdom Metazoa; phylum Arthropoda; class Insecta; order Coleoptera; family Hydrophilidae; genus Enochrus; species Enochrus cinctus. Next base: position 392 of record JAUIMW010002104.1, on the reverse strand, counting down.
AATAATTTGCAAGTTACCGACTAATGACCTGATATCAACAAACTTGTTAAAAATCATCAAATTCATCCATCTCATTAAATTAATTTTTAAACTAAAATTGATTACCTATATTGTTTCATTTAATTTGATTAAAATATATTCTTAATATTATAAAGTTGCGATTTAATTGCTCTCTGTTTTAACACCAAAACCAACTAATATAGCACACTATAACTAAATTAATGAAAGTAATAAAATTGTGGTTTTTAAGTTTTAGGAGTGTATAAAAAATTGGGAGCGCTGAAAAATAATTGATTTAATAATAATTTATTTTTGACAAAACATACAAAATATATACAAAGTAAGTAAATATACATCGTTGTAGTACAGTATGGTCAAAAAGGATTGTAAAT
>JAUIMW010002103.1:0-11219 GCA_033557785.1 Enochrus cinctus | reverse complement strand
ATTAAATAAATTATTTACGATTTTTGAAGTTAAGCTATTAAAAATGAAGGGTGGCGCGACAACCTTTTACGAAAAAAGGGGGCGCTGATAGAAAAAGTTTGGAAACCACTGACTTAATGAGTTCATCAAATTATCCTAATTAATTATAAAATTTCATTAACCACGGCCATGCAACATTTTAATATATAGTTGTATAGAAAAAATGCAAATTTACAACAAAAAATTGCATACATATCAGTACGTGATTTGCAATCAAATTCATTGTGTAACAAAGGATATGCAAATGTGAATAATGAATTACAAAAACACAAAATAATTAATATGTATACATCTTAAAAAATTACAAATTCTTGAATATCATCAGGCATAAAAAGGAATGTTTTGTTGTAACAATATTTACTATTGTAATTTAAATGAGTGTAATTTTGAAGTTTGTTGCTAACTGATTACAATAATAAAAAATCGCTTACAATAAAATTGCAAACAAGTACTTTTCTATACATTTATGAGAAGCAAGTTGACAATTATTTCAGATAACTGAAAATCTAAAGTGTTATACAAATATTTTGTAACAACCTCTTATCGTCAAAAATAATCCGTCGCTTAATCTCCACGCCGTTTTGACCTTGTCGATCTTAAATTTATTAAACATGATTATAAAGTTAAACATTACCCGCATACAGTACGCATTAGCGTAATAGTTGTGTTGTTGAATAGTTCTTTTATGTAGCCGCGGTCGAAACCAGTGCGTTTTACCATGGCAAAATTAAGTGTCGATTTACCAGATATTGAAGTAAGTAACAAGTCTTTAGTCACATATTTTCATATTTTAATTTTTTATTACGCGCGTACTTTCGAGTATGTAAGATTACAAAATAGGTGTCGACCTTAAATTTATAAAACAGGTTTTTTGTTGATATTTTTACAAATAAATATAATTCATATCTAATTTTTTCTCATAATACATTTTGTTAATTAAAATTTTAATTATAATCCTATCATATACATTATTTGATCACATCTATTTCATAATTAAAAAAAAAATAAATAAATAAATAAAGTTTTGAGTGTCTTAAATTTTTAGATATTATATTTGTAGATGGATATGCATTACTAAAACATAAAGAACACAATTGATTTGATGAAATTCAATAAACATATTATGACATCTTTAACTATTTATTGTATAAACTGATTCTCATGAACCAATTTAATTTTTGCCACAAAAAAAGGTCATGACACTATTATTAAGATAACAAATTTTAAAATGTAATGCTTAGTTAAATGACCATTAATAGCTTCATCTACAATTTATGAGGTAATTGATAATAATTGAGAGATATGTTTCATTTTCTTATCAAATATAGAACAAATAATACATAAAAAGAATAAAATAACAATCATAAGTTCAATGATGTGATTTAATACCCAATAAATTGAATAAAAAAAAACCTTCCAACTGTTTTTAATTTACAGAATTTACTTGCTTTAAATCCCAGAGTACGAACCCACACAGGTTTTGTTCCATCAAGCCAAACCAAAATAAACAAACAACATTGGAAAAGAAACGCCGATAAAAAATGTGGTGTAAGTAGAATTAACTAAAAACAAAAAACTCTCATTTAATTTTTTAAATCTAGAAATGCCCAAGCTTAGAAAATGATTTTGATGACATTAAACCAACAACTTTAAGCGAACGGGGTGCTTTAAAAGAAGCTGCTCGCTGCCTAAAATGTGCCGATGCTCCATGTCAAAAGTCATGCCCAACCCAACTTGACATCAAATCATTCATAACTTCCATTCAAAACAAGGTATTCACCCTAAATGTATTAAATCTGCAATTCAAATACACACTAAAAATTTTAGAACTACTATGGAGCAGCAAAAACCATTTTTTCCGATAACCCCCTGGGAATTACTTGTGGAATGGTTTGTCCGACCAGTGACTTATGCGTCGGCGGCTGCAACTTACAAGCATCTGAAGAAGGACCAATTAACATCGGAGGCCTCCAACAATTTGCCACCGAAGTGTTCAGCAAAATGGGTATCAAGCAAATAAGGGACCCAAAAACTCCCACTCCCAAAGGAGCAGACAGAAAAATTTGCTTAATAGGAGCAGGTCCAGCTTCTCTATCATGCGCAACTTTCCTCGGGCGTTTAGGCTATACTAACATAACAATTTACGAAAAGAAAGATTACCTGGGAGGTTTGAGTTCTTCTGAAATCCCACAATACCGCCTGCCAATGAACGTTGTGAAGTTTGAAATTCGTTTAGTGCAAGATTTGGGAGTTAAAATTCAAACTAAACGAGCTTTATCCATGAAAGATATAACTATTGAAGGGCTTATTAAAGATGGAGCTAGTGCCATTTTTGTTGGTATTGGACTGCCACAAGCTAACCCAAATCCTGTATTTAAAGGGCTGACATCCGAAATGGGTTTCTATACTTCTAAAGATTTCTTGCCGAAAGTTGCTGAAGCCAGTAAACCAGGAATTTGTGCCTGTAAAGCTGCTGCCACCACTTTACCAAAACTTCACGGTAATGTAATTGTGCTTGGAGCTGGCGATACTGCTTTTGATTGTGCTACATCTGCTTTAAGATGTGGAGCGAAGAAAGTATTTGTTATATTTAGAAGAGGCTTCAGCAACATAAGAGCAGTTCCTGAAGAAGTAGAAGTAGCCATAGAAGAAAAATGCGAATTGGTAGGCTTTTTGTCGCCCCACAAAGTTGATGTGAAGAATGGAAAAATAGTTTCTGTAACCTTTAAGAGAACCGAACAAACCGATGATGGAAAGTGGGTGGAAGATCCTGAGCAATTAACAACAATTAAAGCAAATTTCCTTATTTCTGCTTTTGGATCGGGATTGTACGATACTGATAGTAAGTTAAATAATTTTAAAATTTTCAGATCTAACTTACGTATATTTCAGTGATTGAAGCATTGTCTCCACTGAAATTCAATGATTATAAATTGCCTGAAGTGGATAAGGCTACAATGCAATCTTCTCATCCATTAGTTTGGTGTGGGGGAGATATAGCTGGAGTTGCGGAAACTACTGTCGAAGCCGTCAATGATGGAAAAACAGCAGCTTGGTACATACATCTTAAATTGCAAGATCTTCCTTTGGACACAAAAGTCCAATTGCCCTTGTTTTACACTGAAATAGATAACGTAGATCTGTCTGTAGAATTATGCGGGATGAAGTTTGAAAATCCTTTCGGACTTGCATCTGCCCCACCTGCCACTTCAATGGCGATGGTACGTAGAGCTTTCGAGCAAGGGTGGGCATTTGTAGTAACCAAAACATTCTCTTTAGACAAAGTAAGTTTTTTAGTTATTTCTTGTGCACATTTTTCTATTATTTTTATTTAAGGATTTAGTTACTAATGTTTCGCCTAGGATTATTAGAGGTACAACTTCTGGTTATAACTATGGACCAAATCAGGGATCATTTTTGAACATAGAATTGATTTCTGAAAAATGTGCTGATTATTGGTGCAAATCTATTGGAGAATTGAAACGCGACTTTCCAACCAAAGTAAATATTTTATAAATTTATTAAATCTTGTGGTTCTACTTACTAAATTATATCTTCACTTTATAGATAATTATAGCAAGTATAATGTGCTCTTACAACAAGCAAGATTGGACGGAACTTGCAAAAAAAGCTGAAGCTTCAGGAGCTGATGCATTAGAACTTAATTTGTCATGTCCCCATGGTATGGGAGAATCAGGAATGGGACTTGCTTGTGGACAAGTACAAATAAATAAAATATTCGACTAACAATTTGCTTTACCAACTTTTTTTTAGAAACCTGAACTAGTTGAAGGAATTTCTCGATGGGTGCGAGCAGCTGTTAAAGTACCATTCTTCGTAAAGCTTACGCCAAATATTACTGAAATTGTTGAAATAGCTAAAGCTGCCAAGAAAGGGGGAGCTTCGGGAGTTACAGCTATTAACACGGTTTCTGGTTTGATGGGTTTAAGGGGAGATGGAACTCCCTGGCCAAAAGTAGGTTTGGAAAAAAGAACGACTTATGGGGGCGTAAGTGGTAATGCGACTAAGCCTATGGCTCTAAGAGCTATATCTTCAATTGGCAACATGTTGCCAGGATTCCCTATTCTTGGTACTGGTGGAATTGATTCAGCTGATGTAGCTCTGCAGTTCCTTCGATGTGGCGCTTCTGTCTTGCAAGTGTGTAGTGCAATTCAGAACCAAGATTTTACTCTAATTGATGATTACTGCACCGGTCTTAAGGCTTTACTTTACTTAAGAAATAGATTACCAGAGTGGGATGGTCAAAGCCCTCCGACCTTCAAACATCAACTTGGGAAGCCTGTTGAAAGTTTCTTTGATAAAAATGGTAGGAAATTACCTCACTTTGGACCTTATAAGCAAGAACGTGATGAACAAAAACGAATTAAACTTAAGCTAAATGCCAATGGAGACATAGTCAAGATAGAAGAAAACGGAACTCACACACCAATTTTAGACAGTGTCAATGCTAAAGTTCCAGGTATAAATGAAATTATAGGAGAATCACTTAAATATATTGGAGCTTACAAAAAATTAGACAATACTAAACAGGTAGTTGCTCTAATTGATGATGACATGTGCATAAACTGTGGTAAATGCTACATGACTTGTAACGATTCCGGATATCAAGCAATTAAGTTTGATCCAGAGACACATATTCCTAAAGTGACTGATGATTGCACAGGATGCACCTTGTGTCTTTCTGTTTGTCCTATAATAGATTGCATCCAGTGAGTTATTGTGTAAGTATAAATAGTTGAAATACTAATATTTACTTAATTTTTAGAATGGTACCAAAAACGATTCCACATGTAATAAAGCGAGGAAACCCATCTGAAAAAATTGCCACCATTCACCCACTTGGATACGTACAATAATTAAAAAAAAATTAGTTTAAACTTATTTAAATTAGTACAATAAGGGGATTTTTATTAAAATTGTACTAACAAAATCAACATTTTAATTAACATTCCAGTTTAGATATCTGACTTGGCAGATATCACAGATCAATAAAAAACGTAATTTTAACAATTTATTTTAATATTAAATAAACTATATACAAAATATATTACATAATATTTTTTTAAAGTTCAACTGATAATGATATCTTTATTTTCTTCAGATATTTTATCTTGGCTTGTAGAATTATCCGTATTATTTTCTGTTTTTGTTATAACATCCTTAGTTTTATTACTTTCCTTCTCCTCATCTCCTAAAAATTTCTCCCAATTTTCCAATCGTTGTGAAATCTGAGAATCTGTTTCTGCAATTTTGTATTTCGTTTTACCATCCCAAATTTCAGCAGTTATTTGCCTTTTACCAAACCACCTTCCATTGAGCAGTAGAACTACACTATCAGCTTCTTCGGGGTCTTTCATGTTAACTTGTGCCACTCCTTCAGGATGTCTATCATATAGTATTACCTTACGAACTTCACCACATTTAGAACATTCTTCGCGCAAGTCCTGCTGGTATTCTAGAATTAAACCAACATCTTTATCGAATTCCGCCGAATCAAAAACATTCTTCAAAATAACAACTTTTTCGTGTTTCGATCTTTCACCTCTCATTTTTTCAGGTCTCCAGTCAAACAACTTTTCCTGCATTTTCTGTAATTTTATCTTCTCTTTTTTCTTTTTGGATTTAGGTTTAAGTTTGGGGTCGTATTCTCCCTTTAAATTGAATTTTGCACGTTCCACTTTTAGTTTTTTTCCGCGGTAATCTGTCCCATCCAATAGTTTTATAGCCAAGTCCACTGACTCAACACGAATATATGTACATAACGCATCACCTTTTAAAGTGTCTGAATTTGGTTCTGTATACAATTTAATTTTTAACTTCTGCGTATTGACATCTCGCATTATTATACCATATTTTTGCATGAGATCGACGAATTCTTCTTCAGTTATATCAAGCGGTAAGTTGCTGATGTAAACTTTAGTATTTTTTTTATCATCAAGTTCAAACCATGTAGGTTCCGACGCTTTTCTTTTTTCGCCTTTTTTCTTTTCAGGAACAACCGGTGGTTTTATCGTGACAGGTTTATCTACTTTGATGTTAGTGTTGTCTATAAAGCCGTAATTCATTTGGTATTGAGCCATAAAATCGTCATCAATTTTAGGTATCCAGGCACTTTTCTCCTTGTCCCAAAAATATTTTATGCCTTCGGCGTCGGTGTAAGTGTGAGTGTCGTCTTCGAAACCGTAAGCAACCTTAGATTTAGGTTCCCATTCTTGCTTTTCATTATTCCATGTATACTGATATCCCGAAGAAGGGTCCGTGTAAATAGCTACTTCTCCTTCGTAATGAACATTTTTCGGGTCATAGTCCGGTTGTGGGGCATTGTCTATTTTTGAAGTATCATCTGTTGGTGCGTGGGAAACGTCGACAGCTTTTGTAGTCCCACTGTTTTCTTCACTAGCACCATTATTTTCTAAAGAAGTATTTTTCATGTTAACATCTACATAAAATTTTGCAATCTCTTCATTACTTTCAGATTTTCTTTCTTCAGCTTCTTGTGATTTCTGCACTTCTTCTGTTTTTGGTTCCAAGTTTTCTGAAGCTTCACTGCTCATGTTTGTTATTGATATTTTTGAATTCAAACGTTAAATTCAAAGGGAATGTAACAAAACGTTATAACATAACCTTAATTCATTGACGTTTTGGGTACGTTCAAACATTTAGGAAGCGGGACTGCAACGACAAAATGGGAACATTCTAGTAATATATTTTCTACGTCCATGATTTTGTGTATACTTGGGTGTAGCTTATTGGCATCACTAGAAAGCTCATGAATCAGAGAACATCATGAGATTCCCTACATTCACAACTAATATATTTTTGGTAATAAAAACTCAGTGCTAAGTCTTATATAGAAGAATTTGATAAATTAAAGTCTTAAGCTGTAGATCTATTAATTTTCAATAAAATGATGTCGGTATTCTTAATATTTTCGTAATAGCTGAGAAAACTCTAAAACCGCTTTGAAATGTTTTAAGGTCGAGGGTGATAAAACAGAGAAAATTATGTAGAGAAGCATTTAAGAGCTTTTTTTCTTGGAATATTGATATAAATTTACTACTATATAAAATAAATTATACTTTAAATCAGTATATACTACAAGCAAATATTATTATCACGTATTTTACATAATTTTTATCATTTGACCTTAGAAAATTTCAAAACGGTTTTAGAATTTTCGCAGTTATTACAAAATTGTCAAAAACATTATTAGCACCGATTTATTGGTAATGAATAGCTGTGCAGTTCAAGATTCTTTATAATTTATTAAATTCTTCAAAAGGATTGTTTGTAGATTTGCCCAAAATTTTAGAATCTGCACAAAAAGGAACTTTATATTTGGTCCCCACAAAATCTCTAGATAAGTGGAGAACAAAGTGCCAACGAGAATATTATTTTTTGATTTGATAATAAAGACACTCAACGCATCATCCAGTGGTCGAGTTATTCTATGTTAAAAAGCACTTTATAAATAAACGAAGGTGTAGATATTTCGAATTCTAATTTTTTCTAGTTGTTGCTAAAGTACTTCTTATCAAATAATGTAATTAAGTAAGCAATTACGTTCAACAACAAAAATATTCGCCCGAGCAGGGACTTGAACCCTGGACCCTTGGATTAAAAGTCCAATGCTCTACCGACTGAGCTACCCGGGCTTGTGAAAAAATTAATTTAGTGGATGACGCGAACGCCAGAATATAATGATCGACGTAAATTTCAATTCTGTTCAACACGAACTGTTTATTTCGTTTTTATTGTTGTAAATTCAAAATCGAATCGAATCGAATACACGATCTTCCGTAGACTTGATGTATTAAGTAGGTTCCATGCGCATCCTTCCCAGGGTCCTGACTTCCTCCCTTAAATAGCGTGGCAGCCTCTTTTTCCTCATTTCTGTAACTCTCTTGTTTTTTTGACGTGGGTATTCAATTTGGCATTTTTTTCATCAGTTTTTTTTTTAATAACTCATACTCCTCGCTTGTCATCTTCCTAAGAAGCTTTGAAACTTTGTGCTTTTTTGCTGGCTTCCTCACTTGCTGGTTTATGGTTTCTAGTTGTACCTTTAAGATTATGTCGACATTTTCGACCACATTGTGCAATAGGCGTCTCGACTTATGACTGGATTATGTGAGGGTTAAAGCTTTTTAAAGAACCTTTGTAGGTCTTCGTTGAGTAAACAAGTAAATAAAGTAAATATTAAAATTACGGGAGCTGCGTAGCAATTAGATTAAAATTAAATCTTCATAAGAAGGTTAACTTAAGCTGTGGGAATGCGTATACTCATAGCGTTAAAAATATATTCGAACTCGGAAAACCCTATGTCATAGAAACAATAACTGAAAAAGGCCAAATATGCTGCTACAATGTATGCACATTTATTAAACGCAGTATACCATGTCTAATAAAAGTGCAGAAAAGTTATCTGAACTTGAAAAAAAGATGGAGGTGATTCAAATGGAAGATAGGCGAACACGTCCAAAAAAATTATTATCGTTATGGATAGATGTTTTAAACCAAAAAAAAAACATTCCTTTGATTCAGGGTCAGACTGAGAAACTAAAGACAATTTTTGAAGATCTTAAAAAGACAGAGGGAAGCAAGTGCAGATGTTGTGGCAGCGACTACCTTTACAAAAGAGTTCCAGGAATGTGTAGAACTGGGTAAATATGCTCGATGAAACTGGGCTTTACTGGAAAAAATTGTCATCACGAACCTTCATTTCCCAGGAAGCACGTTCCGCTCCAGGTTTTAAAGCGAAATATAGAGTTACTCATTAGTTGGGAGCAAATGTTTCCGGAACTTTGTAGCTTAAATCAATGTTAGTATACCATTCACAAACACCACGTGCTTTCAAGGGGCTAAACAAAGAGGGGTTGCCAGTCTCTTGGTGATGGAACAAGAAGGCTTGGGTCACATGAGACGTTTTTAAAGATTGGTACACAAATTATTTTTGTCCAACCATGCTTCACTTTTGCAAAGAAAATAATTTACTAAGGTAATTCTTTTATTAGACAATGCCCCTGGACATCCTCCTAATTGTGCTGAATAAAGAACACCATTGGATGTCAAGACTGTTTACATGCCCCCAAATGCATCATCACTTTTGCAACAAATGAATCAGGATGTTATAGCAACTTTTAATCCTAATATGAAAATGGTGAGAGACCCTACAGTTAAGAAAAATTTAACACTATTGGAGGTCTTATGATATCTTGATACGTATTTACAACATCAAGGCATTTTGGGACGAAGTGTCAGTAATGTGTTTAAATGGAATTTGGCGAAGAGTTTTAAAAACGGTCAATCTAGACAGTATTCTTTCAATCATACTAACCGTAACTGATGAACTCTGTGAGATAGACCACGATTGGGAACGAAGTTCGAATGTTGAAAGGAATGTTGTCAATTCGACCATATTCTGAACTTCTTAAAGAAAGAAAAAGAAAATCCAGGCAGTTAACACTCGATACTTTTTTCAAAAAAGATATGAGCTCCGAAACAGGGAACTTCAACATAGAAATAATAACACCTCTTTGAAATTTCACTTTTTTCATAAAATATTTTGTTTTTGTTATTGAGAATTTTATTATTTTATAAACTTCATATATAATAATGTTATACCTACATATGCCTATTTTTTATGAGATGAACCTAACTCCATACCTCCCATTATAATTAGGTTCAATTTACGCCGATTCAGTTTACACAGGTTTTTTTTGGAACGGAAATCCCAGTATTTACAAAAAATTATATTATATGTAATTGAAAAACGTCTGTTCATATTCGAAACTAATGAGCCTGCGAGTAAAGCAACTTTTGTTGAACCACGTTTCGTTGAGTAAGCCAATCGAGATCGAACTCGAGTACACCCTCGCTATACGGCCGCTCTTTCTACGGCATTTCGCTAAAACAGCTCTCTTCAATTAAGGCACGTTTTCGATTTATGGCCTAAAATGTTTCGCTATAACGGCAAAAAACTTTTTTTCGCAATCTTGATACTCTTCTATTTCCTCTTGATTGCGAGCATTATTCAGTATGTGATCATAAAGCGACAGGTTTAGAATTGTCTGTGTTTTATGTACAAATTTTTTACTGATTGTCACACATTAACTGGAAAAATTGGAAACAATTAGGGACATTTTTGGTACTAGCACCTGATCTCGGCTTTGAAGGTTTGAACGAACATGATGCGCTTGATCTACTTGAAGCTGAACCCCTTTCATATGAGGAACTTGTTCAGTTGCTAGCAGAACCGGCATTTGATGAAGAGAGAGAGAGCCTGTTGTATTCAAACAGCTAACATAAAAAAATGTGCCGAAAGCTTTTTTCTATTTCGAACAAGGAATAAACATCCTCTTTGAAAACGATCCTCACGTCGAACGTAGCGCTAAAGTTTCTCAGGGAATTAACTCAACCATTAGCTGTTATAAATCACTGAAGAACGAAATAGACAAGAAGGCAAGACAAACAACGTTCGACATTTTTTTTTAAGCCAGACCCATCCTTACCAGCGAAAAATGATGACAGTGACCTGCAGTGCCACTACTTCATCGTCTTCAGGTTAAAACCATTAAAAAAAATTATGTATGTATACTTATATTTGAAAGGGCAGGACTGGACATTATGGGCATAACAGAAAGCAAGAAAAAGGAAAAGGGAGAAATAATACTTCATGATGGACACATCCTGATATACAGCGAAGTATAATTCACAGACACAGCAAAAATATGATCACTTCGTGGGAGGCCCTTTCGGAGAGGTTTTTACTAGTACAAATCAAAGAAGCAAATAGTGGTAGCAAGTCGTTTGTAATTGCAAACGACCAAATGAGGATGAGAGAGCGGAAAGGAAAGGCAGATTTTGGGAAAAATTGAAGAAAGTTACGGAATCAGTAAAAGGGAAAATCTATGTCATGGGGGACTTCAATGCTAGGGTAGGTTGAGCTGATCAAATGTACCAGAGCAACTCTTGGTTTCAGCATAAGAGCATCCACACCTTCACGAGGGAAGAGCCGGGTAGAGGTGAGAGATAGACTACATTCTAATAAACAGTGAGAACAAGCGGAAGGTACTGGATGTTAGAGTGCGAAGAGGCCCTAAAATAGGCAGCGACCACTTTCTGCTGGAAATGAAATTGAGGAAAGCTACAGTACACGGAGG
>JAUIMW010002102.1:0-11219 GCA_033557785.1 Enochrus cinctus | reverse complement strand
TTTTTAATCTTGTTAATTAAACTGAGATTTCAATTATTTCTGATAAAGTCTGTTACATTGCATCATTTAGAGAAAAGGAGTTGGAATCAATAATGTAGAAAGAAAGAATAAAGTACGAGATAGGAAAAATAAATGAAAAGTCTTTTATAAGGGTTTCACAAAGGAAATCCGAAAAGTCTGTAGATCAAGTGAAAACATTCATAACGAGATATTTTTTTCAAATCAAACTTTAATTTTGAACTGGAGTAATAAGTAGGAGGAAGACATAGTAAAGAGTAATCTATGGTCAAAAAATATAATAATGTAGTCTTTTAAGTTTTTTACCGGTAACAAAATCTAACAAGCCACTGGAAGATCATGTCCAATTACTGACTCAGGACAATTTGGTACAATCCTAGATCCTAGAGTATCCTTGTTTTGTAGCATTCTCTGAACACTGGTTAAAAGAAGAAAAACTACCATCGATCCAAATGCTATGAGATGGCATCGTGTTTTGCACGTAAAACATGATGCCATTAGAAAGTTTTAGAATGCAGTGCGATGAAAATTAAAAAAGAATATCATGTAATAACAAAAAATTACTATACTGATAAACAAATAAGTATAATCATTGAGGAACGGTACAACTATAAGTGTGTTTAAAAAAACTATTTATAAGCAACGTTAACAATAAGCAAAAAACCATTACGGAATATAAACAACAAACATAATATGAACTTAACCTACGCCAAGCAAATGAAGCAAATATGAAAACATTAAACATATGTGATGCCTATCTTTACGACCCGCAAAATGGGATCGAAAATAAGATTAAAAAGTATGGGAGTAGAAGAGGTGCCAGCGTGTTTATTGAAAAGTTCTGGAAATAGGGAATAAATGACACCAAAAGAAGAAACAATGTGGCTGGATTGTATTTGGATCTAAGAAAGGCTTTTGATTAACATGATATTTGAGTATCACCAGTGTATTAGAGTTGGGTCTGTTTGGGATTTTGAATAGTTCGAAGTACTGTGAAATAAAAGTGCCTCAGGTTTCCATCTTGCCGCCGCTGTTCTAATGAGTGAAATAAATTGGAATTAATGATTTTTAAAACATCTAACGAAATTCCCTTTATTATAATGGTGACCCATTATTTATCTCAATTTTATTTCTTGGAATGTGCATAGATGAGGTCCTGAAGTGGAAGTTAAGGCAGGAACAGATGACATACTATGGATATGTGTATTTTGCATTGCCCTATTGTATTGTATTTTAGAGGATTTTTGTGGATATTAATCGAATATTTTTGCTACAGATCCATATTTCTTTGAAACGTTAGAATCCTTGTAAACCATTTTGTTCACTTTATACAGTGTACAAATATATTATAGAGACTGCACTTTGCACTTCATATTTTGACGAAACACAAAAGGATCACACACACTGCCACAGATACAGGATACCCCAATTAAAGTCAAGAATACATACTTTTTGGGGTTCCTTGAATCAAACACGTTATTAAAAAATCTTCGTCATGTGTCCTATGTAGCAGCCTAATTATATAGAGTATATGGTTTTTAATTTTTTTTGTGGTTTGTCGTTAATTCTGAACTTTTTTGTAAAAGTACGGTTGTTTATTATTATGAATAACTGATCCTCAAGAACATTTTGAATGTTACATTAATGCACTTCCTTTGTAACAGACGCTTCTGTAATAATTAACAGTTCTTGTTAAATAAAATTTAATAAAATCTTCGATTAGAGAAATCAAATTGCTCATTAACACCGGATCTTCAAAATCCTTTTTGAATCCGGACATAGCGGAAAATAGTTTCAAAACACAACTAAGAAATGACCCGTTCATAGTCACAAGCGTTTTTCAAACTTCCACGCACAAACATAGCGTGACGATTCCATCTCCGAAAAATTTTAACGAACCCGAAACGAAACTGAAATTCTTTCTTTTTAACTTCCACAAGGTCTTTCATGGAATATTAGGAATGGATAACCTAAAGAAGCTTGTAGCACAGATACTATTGGACGAAAACATATTAAAAACACCAAAAACAAGAATACGTCTAAACTATTATAAAATTACACCCTTAACGAACAATTTAACCTCGATACCAGTCAGAACAGAAAAGGCCATCAAAGTAAACACCAATATGAAGAATGGAGATATTATCATACCACATCAAAAATTTCAAAACTATGAGATATCTGAAACCCTTACCAAAGCAAAAAATGGTCAAGCCATTACGACCATAGTAAATACAAGCAACACAGACATCAATCTAGATTTATCTCATCTTTTAAGTGTAGAAAAATGTATAGATATAAACTTATCGAACATACAAACGAAGTTTTATAATGAAAACAAAACAAGACCACTTGACTTAACCAAATTAAGATTAGATCATTTAAAACCCCGAAGAAATATACCAATTAATGTCACTAATAAAGGAGTTTCCAAACATCATGTACCAAGAAGGTGATAGATTAACTTTTTCGAACCAAGTTAAACACAGAATTAAAACCACAGACGATAACCCAGAGAAGAAGTTAGACGACAGATTGACAACATGTTAGAACAAGACCAACAAAGTAAATCATCATGGTCAGCACTCATATGGGTTGTGCCCAAAAAATTAGACGCTTCTGGTCAACAGAAATGGCGAGTAGTTATAGACTATAGGAAGCTAAACGAGAAAACTGTAAACGACAAGTATCCGTCACCAAACATTACTGACACCCTCGATAAACTAGGTCGTTGTAAATATTTCAGAACATTAGACTTGGCGAGTGGATTTCATCAGATTCAAATGGACCCTTTAGACATGGAAAAACCGAGTTCAATAGAATGCTCTTTGGGTTGAAGAACTCTCCTGCAACATTCCAACGTGCAATGGACAATGTGTTGAAAGGAATACAGAACGAGAAATGCCTGGTGTATATAGATGACATCATTATTTACTCAGCCTCATTACAAGAGCACCTAGAAAATCTGCGAGAAGTTTTCCGTAGACTCCAATCGACGAATTTCAAAATTCAGTTAGACAAATGGGAATTTCTAAGAAAAGAAGTAGCATAGTTAGGCCACGTCAAACCCAGGCAAGATCCAAACAATTAAAAATTATCCTGTGCCTTGCACTCAAAAGGAAATTAAAGCTTTCCTTGGACTTCTAGGTTATTATAGACGCTTTGCGCAACTCACAAAACATCTAACCTTAAGGTTGAGACAGGGCGATAAAGTAACTCATGACACTAACTTCATGGAAGCATTCGAAAAGTGTAAACTCATCTCAATGAATGAACCGATCTTGAGATACCCAGATTTCTCAAAGACTTTTAATTTAACCACAGACGCATCAAACGTAGCCCTTGGTACAGTCTTGTCTCAAGGAGACATTGGTAAAGACCTACCCATAGCGTTCGTTTCGAGAACTTTAAAAGAAGCCGAACAAAAATACTCTACTATAGAAAGAGAGCTATTGCTATCGTAAGGGCAGTAGACTACTTTAGACCTTATATTTTTGGACGAAAATTCAACATCGTCACCGACTATAAGCCGTTACAATGGCTCTTTTCACTAAAAGACCCTAATTCCAAATTAGCCAGATGGAGAATTAGGTCAGAAGAATTTGACTTTGACGTCATCTACAAAAAGGGAAAATTGAATACTAATGTAGATGCATTATCTAGAATTCAGATAAACACAAAAGAAATGAGAAAATCCAAAGAGAAAATTGATGCCGATAAACTCATGCAAGAAGCGATAGACGAGTATTTCAGGTCACAACTAGGGCCTAACACTGAATTAGAAGTCTACTCTGAAAAACCAGACCACTACGAACCTTTTTGTGAAATAGTAAGACAACATTTTAGGTACCCATCGTATAATTTCAAAAGATGTAGCGAGACACTGATGTCGAAAATAAAGATGATCAGCTGGAAATAATAGAAAACTATCACCTTGGTAAAACAAACCATAGACATCGAAGAAACAGAAAACCGTATAAAAAGAAGTTACTATTGGCCCAATATTATAAGCAGTGTTTAAGAGTATATCGACAACTGCGATGTCTGCAAAGAAGCGAAGTACTAAAGACAACCAGTACATGTGAAAATGGACATTACTCCTACTCCAAACGAACCCTTCAGAAAAAGTTCCTTTCTATAATAGATGCACTTTCTAAATACGCTCAAGCCCTCCTATAAATGCACCTACACCAACAGAAATAACACCTAAACTTATTAGGTTCTTTTCGCACCATGGCGTCCCTAAACAAATTGTACCCGACAATGGAACATAATTTGGAAACAACATAATATTGAATCTCATGAATCTGCACAAAATAAAGACGCATTTTTGCACACCAGACCACCCTAGGTCAAATGGACAAGTTGAGAGACTCTACTCAACTTTACTCGAACACATAAGGTTAAATTTGCAAAACTTTAATGAGTTATCAAAAGAGGAAAAAATGATGTACTCAATAATGGCTTACAACCACACCATTCATTGTACAACAAAACGTACACTCATGGAAATCATTATCATATGTCAAAAATTATATAAGAAAATAAATGAATTAATTCAAAACAAAAAGGACACCGTAATAACAAAACGAAATGAAAATTTAGAAGACCCACGAAGGAAAACAAGTACACATAAGACAAGAAACAAGACAGAAAACGACTAAAAAATTTTCCAAGCCACAAATTATTACGGAAATTGACCAACCTAACAAAACAGTTTCTACAGATAAACATGAAAAGATCCACATGGACAACATTCAAAGACCAAGAAAATATTAATTAAAAGTTGCTTGCAAATTTATCCCTTTTGCGATAAATTTCCCTCTAAGGGCGAAGGAGTTAAGTCTAGTCCTGAGCCCCCACTTTTTGGCTGAACAAAGTATATATATACCCCCATTTACGGCCCCAAAGTACAGTTGTCAATACACACTCGTCATGTTAGGTTGTTTCTTATTTAAACTATTTTATAGTCTGAACTAAGTAGGGCTATTGCTACGATAATAGTTTTAATTTAAGAACAACTAATTTAATTACATTATTTAAAGAAACAAAAAAATATTTCTAAGAAAATATTAATCATAATATTTCGACAAACGTTTATTTTAAGTTAAAAAGAAGAGTTTATTTTTATTTACAAAAAAGGAATTTATTACTTTACGTTAAGAAGAATTATTTTTATTTTATTTTAAAACAATTTAATATCAAATTTAAAAATACTTAACAAATAAATTAATAATTACAAAGATTATTTAAGCGTTAATTAAAATAAATCTAATTACTTTTTTTAAAAAACTTTGTTAAGCTTCTGTGGAAGCTAACTCGTTTACACTTTTTAACAAAAAACTGCTTGAAATTTTGGAAAATCTGTCCAGTTGGAGTAATTATTACCGATTGAATGCGTTGATTATTAAAAAAAACAAAGAATTTTAAAAATTATAATTGATATTCTTGTAATAAGCATAGAAGGCATTACCCTTCAAAAGATCAAATTGGAATTATGTAAAAAATTCTACTTGTTACTATACATTTTAACTCTATAAGCATGAGGGATAGATACATATCTGGGTGATGTGTATAAGTAAACCTCGTTTTTTTGAACACAATTATAATGGACGATGTAAACTAGATTCTTCTTTTGACATTTGCGTTTGCAATTGAAATCTCCTTGTTTCTAACAGAACTTTTTATAGAAGAAAGGATAGGAGTTATGTTGCCCGCTTTTAGGGTTTTACCATCATTTTCTTTGTCATTCTTCTCTTATTCCTAGGATTTTTTAAAATTGTTTTTGTTTTATTATACTGCATTTGTGTATTCTCAATTTTTACATCATCGGCATATTCTTTTGGTAAAAAATTCGTTAATAAATTATACAAATAGATATTTTAAATTTAATTATTTATGTTTGTTATTAGGATAATGTTTAACGTTAAGTTAGAGAGCACACATCCATGTCGCATCTCCGTCGAAGATATCAAGAAAATATTTACAATGCATATACTGGCTGTATATTATATTAAACGCACCACTATTTACCCTTGAGTATAATTTACGATAATTTAATAATGAGAAAATATTATTTTTATATTTTTCGAACGGAAAAACTGTATTTTGCAGTTCTCTCATTATGTATATTATTAAAATATAAATACGTCGTCGCACCTCCTACGACCGCGAGCGTGACAATCCGTAAAATAAAGGAAAAAGAACCTTCCGCAAAAAGTGTAAACGTGTTTGGTGCACTGATGCGCATGGTGTGAACGAAATATGATAATAGTTTTTTTGCAACAAAAGTAGAAAATTGTACTAATTACATCTATCTCGCGGCGCTGGTGCTCGGGCTGGAGGATTTCGCGGGGCGCGCGTTCAATTTGCAAGAGCGCGGACTTAAACAGCGGCGCACGCAGGGACTGATGGAAAATATATAGTGTGGGGAAAATTGGAAAAGTTGCCCAGTTTCGGCTCTGATTTATTTCAATTCGAGCTGCCAACAGGTGAGCACTATGTGAGGCCCAATTGAGAAGCGGGAAATTATATCCGTTGACATGCTTCTTCTTCAGTTAGTAGTGTGCGTGCTTTTTATTTTGAATTTCGACTCAAAAGCTACGGCGACAATCAAAAGCGATGGCTATTCAGAAATTGGTGAGTTTTGAAGTTTTTCATACGTAATTATACTTTATTTTGAACTAATTCTAAATAAATTCAATATCACATATTCACCACAAATATGATAACAGCCGATTTTTTTTGTTAAAATGTTAAATAGTAGATACATTTTTTCAATTAGTTACTATGGATATGCAAACTTAATCTAATCTAATTAAATCGTGTTAGTTCTAAATTTAAGTTTAAGCCTTTCTCAATTTAGGTTGTAGGTAATATTCGTCTTTGGCTATATTACAAGTCATATTAAAGTGTTCATGCTATAAGGTCCTTGAATTGTGAATAGATCAAATATATTATTACTCGGTACGCTCGACGTAGCTCTATTACTCTTAAGGATATAGAAAATGTAATAAGCTTCGTGCTTTGATCATCAAATTACAACATTGGAGTCGTGGTTTCGTTCAAACTCGAATTAGGTGAATATATTCTGTAATACTCTACTATAAGTCAATTTCATTCTATAATGTTCCATCTACATTTACCAGATGATTTATCAATCAATTAAAATGCAAATTTATTAAAATTATGTTTGTAAACAAATTTCCTAGCAATATTCGGTTTTAATTATATAAGGGCTACAGGTATCAATATATCATACTAACAAATTTTTAAAATTAAAAAAAAATAAATAAGTGAATGCATGTTTGTTAGTGCATGTAAATGTAAATATATCTAACAAAAAATAACATATGTAAAGTTAACTAATTATGAATGTATCTATCTGACTGAACGGTATAATCCAGTTCTATTTTTTGCTTTCCTAACATCTTTTGACACCGTTAGATTTCTTTCACTTTATCCTTAATTATCTAATTAATTGTACACCCATCTTTTATAAGAAGTATAACTTGCAACATAAAGAACTTTCGAACTAAAATAAAATTGAATATTAATTTACCTAAAAGCTATTATATTTCTGTGCAGATAACCGATAATTTCTCCCTTCAAAACACAATACATATTTACTAAATATTCCAGAGCTACCTTCTATAAGTTCATTTAATATTCAAACTACGTTTGTTTTCTTAAGGGTTTACCTTCAATTTTCTTCTCCTCCGCCGATCTGTATAACCAAACAATTAATAATACGAGCACTAAATATTTTCCAATAATTTCGCAAATTTTGCGAAAAGGTATTACTTTCAATATGATTTAAATTTCTATTAGAAATTGCAATTTTATAATATGTACGCATGTTTTAGCTGTTTTTAGCGCGCACATGTGAAATTGTTGTGCTGTAGAAATTATAGAAACTTGACATAATTTTAGAGCGGACATCCACGAGAATGCCGGTTACTCAATTTAGTTATTTGTTTGTGCACTATAAATTCATTTTTTGTTGCAGTGGCATATCAAATAGAAGCCGAAACATGGTTGAGGTCAGTTGAGTCTTACTGGAAGTCTTTCAACTCAATGGCTTCATCTTTAACGTGGTCATTATCCACGTACCCAACCGAAAAAATAGCTAAACAAGCTTCAGAATTAGGACTGGCTAGGAATATATGGAAGAACAAGGTGTGTGAGTCGAAAATCAAAGTGGACTGGCTAACGGATGAACAAAGTAGAAAATTATATTTATTATGCAGAGGACCAAAGTACCCCAACGGAGAAATAAAGTAAGCATTCAAATTTTGTTTTAACAATTTGCGTTCTTGTATATTGATGAAAAAGCATTTTGCGATTGCTTTCATCGGCGTATTTGAAATACTTTTACACCGACTACTGGTTGCATCAGAGACAATTTAATTAAAAATTATTTGTTTGTTTTGTTTGACGCAAAGTGTGACGAACGTGGTACAAACAGAATCTGAGTTAGGCATTTAAAATATATTTTCGCTGGGATACACGAAGATTTCTATTTGCCTGATTAATTTTAATGTGCTCTTGAAAGTTATTCCAGTCTCGTGGGTTCACAGCTGAGAATTTTTTTCATTTCATTTATTTTTCTGGTTTAAAGTTGTGCGTGCAGCACAACTTCATGAATATTTGGGCGGATACTCTATGATAAGATTACAATTTATTTAAGTGAATTTATACAAGCCCTAAATATAAAATTTCAATTACATTTTTTTAATCAAGTTTCTGTGTACTGCTTCGCACAATGCATGTATTGTAAAACAAAGTATGCGCTCAAATACAGCGAAAATGTATGTAATTGCGGAACGTCAGTGCATTAATTGATTTATGCGAAGCTTTTAAAGCAAAGTGTGCTCCATACGTGAAATTTCCAGAGCGTAGACGAGTTATCATTTTTTGTAGTATGCCATATATTTATTTTTGAACCTTTTGTTTATTTGACAGGTTTCCCTATCTTCAAAAGTTGAGGTTTGTAAAATCGGCTTCTCTTGATTATTTTCTTATCATCTATGTATTGTTTTAAATTAAATATACGATGATAATTTTTTGCTGATTAATAACTTCAATCCATTTGGTTAACGCTGAATCATTGCACATGCCTTTATTACTTACGTCTATTGTATATCAAGAATTTGGACGCTTTCTTTCAACAAATCTAAGTAATATTGCACATAGATTAAACACCCGATTATTGGGGACAATAACGATAAAATAATCGAACCTGAAAAATATGTCTCGTTTAAATTCGAATTAGAGTTTCTCGCGCGATAAATCTCTAATTTTTCGACAATATTTAATAAGGGTCAATTTGAGGTTTGGTCTCCATAATATGCGATGAAAAAGAACCTCACCGAACCAAATGACCTTTTCGAATGCCCCACATAATTAGCTAATGATCAATCAATCCGTAAAAATTTCCTGCCTATTTTTACAATAAGGAGAGGATATTGAATGTTTTATGCTATTTGACGTAAGATTAGCAATTCCTCAATGAAATTATCAAAAGATTAAAGAACCGAAATAATTCTGTGAATATAGGTGTTGAAAAAAGCCATTTTATGATTGAAAGGGTGAGATCAAATATAAGATACATGATCTGTATGTATATCTTTATAGAAAATTATTATTCACTTTCCTGATGATCGTGAGGTTCAAAAAATTATACTCTACTTCATAAGTAAAATATATGTAAATCTCCTTAACTCAGACAAAAGATGTCGTCCACATGACGAGCCAAAAACTTAATAAAAACCGGTGCACGACAAATCTAGATAAAAAAAGATGTCTAAGTTGTCCGTTTCAGATAACACTCTGGCAATCAGAGATACGCAATAGTCGACAATCGAAGTAAAGAAGTTACAAACATCAAAGGAAGTCGTAAATAGTTTAAAATTTTCAGAAAAAATTCGACGAGTTCAATCTATTAAGTCGACCATCCAAAAACAAAGCCAACCCATGATATGAAAAACTGATTTCATCAAACTGGGAGTTGAAGGGTTCATGTCAATTGCAGAACGTCTGTCAATACGCAGAAAAGGAGGACTCTCAAACTTGTTCTCCCTTAGAAAATCTTACGTTAGAAATATATTCGTCCTTGGACATGATAACTACATAAGACCCCTTGTCTTGCTGGAAACCAGCAAATTACAATCAGAGATTTTTTGTATGGTGATAAACAACCCAAATTAACATATGTTTTTGACTTAACAGAAGAATGAATTATTCTGGTTATGTTCCTTGATAGAAGAAGGGTTCTCATAATTGAACTTTTCGATGTTATATTCCAATATAACAATTAAATCTTTTCCAGAATATATATTTAAAGGGTCTCCTGGGTAGATTTTTAAGTCATGTTTGATGAACGGTATCTAGTTCACAAGTTGTATGGAATGTGCAATTAAATCAAGAACATTTTCAAGCTATATTTTTTTAAATAATTTTCTAAGAAAAATTTTGCGTTAAGAATTGTGTCTCTTGACGGTCAAATAAAAACGAACTAAGGTAAACACTACAGAGATTCAACGGAGGAAACTCTAAAAGCATGTACACTCCGTCAGTGGTAAAGGTGAAGGTTCTTGAAGGTAAATAGTGAAAAGGTGGTCGTCACATTTGTATCAAAAGCATGTCAATTCTTCTATAAGATCGAAAAATTGTTAATGCCTATTGGTATAAAACCATTTGTTTGCTGCAAGTAATCACTAAGCTTCGAAAAACCAACCCAAAACGACGAATCACTCTCCTCTAAGACAATGCTAATTCGCACACAACTCACTAAGCCATTGCATTTTTAGAGCGACAAAACGTTAAATTGTTAGACCATCCTCTATACAGTCTTGATCTAAACCTCAATTTTTTTTACTTTTCCAAAAATAAAAAACGAAAGTATATTTCTTAAAGTTTTATTCTTAATTCTTACCAGTACCATTGATTTTAGATATAAGATAAATTATAGCTATCATTGATTTTAGATATATCAGATAAATGATTCCTATGAATCAAATGGGCAAATGACACCAGTATTTTGCTCCTGAGATTAGATGGCTCTGAAGTGTAAAATACCTAAGATGCATACGAAATAGAGGCGACATGCACTTTTGACATTTCGCAGAAAAAGAAATTTATCATGTTTTCTAAATAAATAAACTTCTCACAGCATTTGACCGTATGCAAAATTATGTACA
>JAUIMW010002101.1:0-11219 GCA_033557785.1 Enochrus cinctus | reverse complement strand
TATATATATATATATATATATATATATTAGCTTCTTTATTCTATATCATCGGATACCAGCGGCGAATGGTGGCCGGTGCGGATGTGCTCTAGCAACAAGTAGTAGCAGCTAGGCTAAAATTGCCAAGACATTTCTAGAATAAATAATTTATATAGACTTATTAAAAACAGCATCTTCGGAAAAGATGTCAGCGCATATTAGATATATTAAAGGATAAAGACTCTAAACACCTACTATAATCCTAAAGGGTAATTAAACGACTGTAAATAGATCTGTAAATTTTCAAGAACTGTACTGCTTTTCCAGGACCAAGTTAATCAGTGTTTTGATTGTTAATTGAAACTCCGTATTCACACCTTATTTGTTAAAAATTAGAATAATGCTACACAATATTTTTTGTAAAAATTCCTATAGTTGTGCAATGTGTGCTTACTTAGTAAATACGAAAATGGGAAATTAAAAATCTTATGAATTTATATAATTCATAACTACTCAAATTAAAATATATCACATTATAACAATTAAAATAAAGAATGCAATACTTATTCTTCCATATCGTTATGTATTATATTTTTCCAGAAATATTGCAAAATGAACATAAAATTTTTGTTTTTACTACAAAAACGTGTATAATTTACAAAATTTAATGGTAAAATGTCATTAATTTGTCCAGAAATCTATTATAATGGTGTATATTCGATTATACCTGCTATTTTTCATGTATTTTAGATATATATATATTTTTCTAATATTAATGATTTTAAGTACATGTATAAATATTTAAGTTTTTTAAAACATAAGCAAATGTCTTTAAATGTACGATTTTGGTGGCCATAGACTCTTAAAATGGTCTTGTTTTTAAAGTTTTCACATGATAATTTTGATATTTTTATTAGAAAATATTGATATTTCATAGAATTCATTAAAATTTATCACACCTCGTTTCTGCATAACATAATTGTTACTGTACATCTAGATGTTTTAGAATATTTTCACAAATATGATCCCTCAAAAACTGCTGTAACCATGATTGATTTATTCCATTTAATTGAGAGTTTCGCGCGCAAATTTAGTTATTTAGTTAAATCACACTAAATCGAAAATTATTTAATTTTTAACAAAAATTTTTCGTATTTTATGTTGAAACGTATAATATTATGATTGTTGTAAAATTTTTAGCGCTCAATTATGAATCACTAGAAAACTTGCCTTCAGTCATTTTAGCTCTCAAATATTTTTTCCCACTATGAGTTTAAGTCATTAGAGAACGTCTACTGACAATAATATATGCAGTTTCTACATTTTTGGAATTTGCAGTTGAGGAACGAATACACGAACTGACCAATATTTAACGTTCATCTAATCAAAGGAAGACATGTAGGAAGGTCGAGCATTTCAGAACACCGCGACAAGTTTTATTGACGTCATTTCGAGTAGTTATACGATACAAAGGCTTTTAAAATGTAGCTTAGTTTTAAGTATTTCTGACTGATTAAACTATTACCCTGCATATTTTGATTATATGATCAGAAAATTTACTAACGATTTGCAAAGAGAGCGATGTTGTATTTCAAAACATATCACAAAGTGGTATATCTTTACTTTTGTGCTGCATTTTTTGAAAATTTTAAGTGTTAGTGTAACCCGATATACGTTTATACGGGCTTCGTAATATTTCTATAAAATTATTGAAAAACTATTCTCTTTGAATGGATCCAATTGTTTTCTCATGATTGATCGCAATGTCGGAACAGCAGCATTACTTAAAAATTTGTACGGACTTCGCTCAACTCTATCCCGTATTTCTTTCACTACTTCATCAGAAGCTCTAGGTCTACCACTTGACTTTTTTGGCGAAGGTTCTTAGGTCAAACAACAAGAATTCTGTTTCACACTCTTGAATTTTGAACTTTAATTTATTTAGAACTACAGTATGCTTGCACCACAAAAATAGGTTATTTCAAGTGAAAAACATGATCTGTAAAAATTACATGTTCATTTATTTTGCATCGAACTGTTATTATGAGAAAAATAACCACTTGACTATTACAAGGGATACTATTTCTGTGTTGAGAATAGAATGAAAAAACGAATAAAATTTATTAAAAATATTTGTATTTTTTCCAAAATTTTTGCATTTATGACTTATGCACTTTTACATGCTAATAAACCACCCTTCAAAGCACTTTGTCCAGTCAGAAAATGATGCACAAATCCGCGACTCGTCACCTGTAACGATGCTATAGACGGCTTTGTAAACACTACACCAATCGACACGAGCAGTTTTTTGAACATCTGTCAACAAATATGGAATCCAACGCACACATAGCTTCTGAACATCCGAATGTTCGTGCAATATGTTTTAAATGCTGGTCATACTAATATCTAAACATGTCACGATATGTCACGTGAAATACTCTTCAATTGGTTTCCTGGCACAACGACTGATTTTGTACGACTTTCCTTAAATTCGTAGAGAACTACAGCCACTCATGAAATTTTTCGAGAGTTATTATTTCGTCAAGATATTTTCACAAATAGCGGTGCACGTCAAAACATTATAGACAGATAAATATTTACAAATTTCAGATGTTGAATTTAGAAAATAATTTAATCAAAATGAAAAATGCACTTTAATTAACAACTATCGATTAAATATTATAAAAAGTAAATAAGGAAATCAGAACACTTACAATGTAATAACTACAAATCTTTAGAGCATAACACGAATCAAAAATCAATATCATCACCATAAGAAAAAATCCAAAAAGAAAAAAAGTAAAATACTTGAAATAACTTTGAAAAACCATAGCTAACATGTAGCTTAGACTATCATATTTTAGACAATCATCACAATTACCAAGAAATAGAATAAACCAACATAAAAATTACGTAGACATTATTAGCACAGGTTTAACAAACCAACCAACACATATTTGTCTTTGATAATCCAAAAACTTTTGATAAAGAAAATAATCATATTAAAAGAATTAAAGACGTTACAATTATTAAAATTCAATAACACATATAAAGTATGCCTACTGTCATATATACAAGCACAAACATTTTCATTTTTTAACTAGTTGTTTCGTATTTAAAATTTTTATATTAAGACATTTTATATTTATTTCCCCCTGATAAAGATCACGGCGCTGATAAAAAGCTTCGGAGTTACTTTTAATTTTCATTAGAATTTGATTTTCTCATTTATTACATTCACTGTCAAAATGGAAAATTTGGATTTCGTAACGATATTCTCAACGGATGGGT
Source organism: Enochrus cinctus (assembly GCA_033557785.1). NCBI lineage: Eukaryota > Metazoa > Arthropoda > Insecta > Coleoptera > Hydrophilidae > Enochrus > Enochrus cinctus. The sequence continues at coordinate 7,949 of JAUIMW010002101.1, read as the reverse complement.
AATATTTTATCCCGTTTTCGTAAAATGGAGGTGGTTGCCCCATGAGTCAATTGCGCGTTTTTGGTTTGTTTTCGTTATAAATACATCCGCTACATAAATTTGTCTATTATCTGCCAATTGCACGCAGTAAATCTAAAAAAAACTAATATATTTTTCTAACAGATTTTAGTTCATATACACCACAGCTTTGGTTGGTATAGTGTAAACTGAATACTTGAAAATGTATATGGCAGTTCTTAGTTTTAAAGTTCATGCAAACGAATCAAACTTTGAACAAACACGACGCGGCTTTTTATGCGAGTCCAGCTCGAAAATATCCTAGAGGCTGCCTTGCTTCCTTGTAGGGTAGTCTACCTGATATATTATTATAATATAACTTGACTTCTACATATTTTATTTTCTAGGGCCAGTTCTTGAAAGTGCTCTCCTCTACCCAACACAATATTTAATTTATTTTTAAGCTATACAAAAAAAGAGAAAAATATAATTATGAATCCACTTTTCTATAAGGCAGATACAGTTAAAAGACATAACATAAACATTACAATGTAATTTTCTTTTATACTACCTATTATATAATATAATATTAGATGTCTTAATGGACACCTTGAGGTTTTCTCTGGTGGCAAACAAAGTAATTAATTCTACAAAATGTGCTTACAATCGCATATTCACGTTTTTATTTGTGCGAAACATTACATGATCATAAAGATAGCCCCAATTAAAAATTGAAATGAATGCGCAAATAAAAATTCAGATTAGTCAATTTAAGAATATATTTCATTTGAACTATGAAAAACACAAATTATTTTGTACTACTTGAATTATGCAATAAAACTCTTTATTTTTCATTTCAAATATTTTTTACGTATTTCAATAAAATCTTTACAAACGTCGTTTCTGATTCGTGGGTCTTTTATCTAATTATGTTCTCTTTGAGAATGTGCACTTTGTGTCGGTCAGCAGTCTTTAAATTAAATCAGCATCAATTTGCATGTGAATTTGATTTTTCTGGAAAATATTGCATCGAATGTGAAATTATTAAATTATAGAATTCTGTTAGTGTTTCAACAGAATTTATGATAAGAGTCGTTATTAACAGGACGTGGGAATATAATTTGATATAATCTTTTGGTCCACATAAACATTTTAAGAAACATCGTTGAGATAAATTACTTTATCAATTTACCAGAGTATTCTTTGCTTTTTTCACTCTGCATACAAAAACATAGTGACGTAAAAGAGACAAAATGGCAATAGAAATATTTTTAATTTAAAAAAGCCAACGGACAGTTAAAAATGCTTTTGCGTTTGCAAAGTCCATTTCGCTTTTGGTATTTGTGCACCTGAAATATTCACGTCTAATATAACATGAAAACTGTAATTTCCGTTGTGAAGGTTTGAATAACCCAGAATTCCAGCATTTTCACGAAAAGGCATTTAGACATCAATTATTTTTATTTAAAAATCGTTTAAAAAACGAAATTGCAAATGAAACATTGTAATTACAGTTTTACGAAACTATTTGATTAATATCAACAAAACAAGATTTATGGGAGATTTTATTCTGACATAACATACTTACAATCCAATATATCCTAAAAATATGTACTATTATTTTATTAATGCGCCATGTTCAATATCATATCCAATTATCTAATGAACGAGTATTTTAACTCATTGGCGAATATTAAAATAAAAATTTAGATTTCTTTAGTTTAATAACGTTTAAGTTTAATAAGTCAGCGGTCAATAATATTATTGATAACAATTCTGGAAAAATCATGTTGTTCGCGTTAGGATTGCTATCCCATATATTAATGCTTAAAAATAGAGGTTTTTTTTACTTATTTAACTTGAAAAATAGAAACGTTTACATACTTTCTTTTGCAATAAACTAGTTTGCATAAGAAATAGATTTATATCCACAAAGCGTCAAATCGGTCAAACTTAAATCAATTAAATAAAAAATACAGATAAATATATGCATACCGATTTATGTCTTCTTTTTCGGAGCTTCATGAAAGATAGTATGGTTTTGCATCTAAATGTTTTAAAATAGTGTTTGTATCAATATTTTCAACTTCACATGACTACTGACGCCACTATAGCGATAACTACATCTTCAACAATTTAAAAATATTAAGAACACTTAACATTACGATAATCTGTATAAATTTTGCTACTTTTCATTGTGACTTGTCTTATCAACAGCCTGTGGATATTTCTTCACGCGATTTGTTGATTTTTTGTAACGTTCTTTATAATCAACCCGTGCCCATAAGTTATAACAAGCCATAATCATTGCTTTTTGCTCTTTTGCCATTCTTGTATACTTTCGCTTGCTGTACCGTTAAAGGTACAGATATTTCATTGTAAATAAAATATCATTTATATTAATTTTGATTTTTAGTAAAAATTCAATTAGCTACAGCCAGATCTTCGTCATTATAAACATTTTTAAGTAAGAAAAAATTAGATTAAAAAATAAAAATGGCAGAAACCTTTGTGTAATAATAATTTAACGTTCACATTTGAAAAATAAACTAATAGTTGTTCCATCTCTTTGGTAATTGAAATTTTCTTTTTTAATTACCCTTTTCAAAGATTCCGGTGATCATCATTGAACCTTGAATATCGCTGATCTATATACGATTTAATACTCCTCCTATACAAATCCCTTATCGTTTTCAGCCATGAAGTCCTTCTTCGTGCTCGATTGCGCTCTCCTTCAACTCTGCCCTAGATTATAAGCTGTAAGATGTTGTATTTGTTGCCGCACATAATACATCCAAAATATTACATAATACCAATAATCAAATAAAAACAATGAGTACAAAAAGAAATAGGGTGACTCCGATGACTGTATTTCACAAACAGTTAATATTTTCAACAACAATTTTCGATGTTGAGTTTAGAAAATAATTTTTTACTAAAATCAACTATATTCTTATCAATTCCTTTAAGAAACAAGTACACTTAAATTATAACAATTACAAACCGTTAAAACATAAAACAAATAAATTCATAGCATTACTATACGCGAACAAAAAAAATCAAAAATCTTTGAAAATTTAAAGCAATTCCCTTGAAGGTTTCCATGGGCGTCGTGATCTTCGTCTGGAGTAAATAAATATAAAAAAAATATTTACCTCCAATGAAGATCACGACGGTGATGAAAGCTTTCCATCAAGCTAGGGAATTGTTTTCAATTTTCAATCTCTTGTTCTAGAAAATTATTACAAAAACTAAAAAATGAGTAAAAAGTATTATTGGGCCTAATATTAACAAAGTACACATGTATACGGCAACAAACCTTATAGAATCAGTCAACTTATTAAACTCTGCCTGACATGTTCTGAATATAGCTGAAAAGACAAAAAGTTATTTTACATGAAAAATAAGTCATAAAATTAAAGAAAATAAATATTAAACGAATCTTTATAATTAAAGCGTAGTAATTCATTAATTCATCTGGATCATTTAATTTGGAGGCAATCTAGCACAATAGCTTAATGAAAGCAATTTTCCAGGAAGATAGGCCAAGTAATAGAATAAATTACATTTTTAATTTTGAAGCTGCAAGATCATATTTAGAAGACGGTCAATAATTGCTTAGAAGTTTGCTTTTGAATCGTTTTATTAATTCCATATAAGAGCTATCTTCAAAAGTAACGACGTTGAATATTTATGCTACCTGCAGGCGAGAATCCTTCATTTAAAACAACTGACCTAAAATTATGCGATTGTGTTCAATTCGTTGGTCAAAAGATAAAATAGGTGGATCATCCATAATTACACTTTGGTGCTATTGCATTAAGATTTTTTAGCGAAAAACTTTACATCAGCGTATAGTTTAGATTAAAAGTGGGATCATTATATGTGATTAAAAATTAACGTTCAAATTTAATCAAATATTTTGTTTAAAATGTGTTATTTCAACACCCGTTACTTTCATTATAGAAGAGACCATTAATTTGTAAAAAAACGGCTCCCACTAATAGCGTACATTTTTATTCTCTAAAACTACTTCGCCATACAAAAAAAACTAACCATGAATAAAAAGTTTCGTACAAAAATTGAGGCTGAAGAAATGACAAATATGTAGTCAAATATTTTCAAATTATTAGAATACAATATTTATATAACAATGTGAATGCAGTTATGTAAGAACCAGTAGAAGTCAAAGTAAGAATAAATTCTCAATTTATGTGAAAGGAAAGTTTTTAAATTATCTTTTTCAATAAAGTTATTTCTTAACTATGTGGTGCGTAATATAAACATATGAATTCAATATTACTAGTAGGCGGTTAACTAAATTTATTTTGATGCAGGTACTCTTATCGTATCGAAATATAACTCTTTATTACGGTATGAGCAAACGTGGTATAATGTTCGTAATTTCATTGGTTTTATCAAGTACGAAATCCTATGTAAGCAGATACTCTGTTTTACTGAGTTTGTATAAAATGTATCAAGAGTTCAATTAAGATCGAATGAGTTTCCGGAACGCACATTTAGTAAAATTGAAAATGGATGTGGAAAACCGCGAAAGTTTCAAATATTTATGCACATGTAACTTTGCACATTCTGATTCGACCAATTTGGTAAGCAAAGCGTTGTTAAAATTGATTGACAGTGTGCGGTCTAAAGTGAATTGAATCTCATTTTGGGAATTGTGGCAGAGAAATGTTAAATCGCTCATAAAACGTGTACTAGTTTTAACGTTTGAATAATTACAGACATTTGCGAGGTAGATTTTCTATATTAGTCGTGGAAAATATTCCACAAAAATGCACATCTAAAATTTTAAAGCTAATCGCGCAAACCAACTAAAGTAGTCTCATACGTATAGTTATACAAATGGTCGATGTCGCTTCATGGCACTTAAGGCTAAACTTTTTAGTCTTATTTTGAATAAATTCTTATGAAAACCTTCACTTCTTAGATTGAACGCAAGGGAGACACAAAGTCTCAAAGAATTTATCCATCATATAAACAATAGTTACTAATAAATACAAATTAGAAAATAAGACCCAGTAAATGTACATATTACCTAATTTAGAAGACCAAATGTGAGAATTACAATGACATATTTTGATATATGAGAAAAATCATTAATATATAAAATAAAAAAAAGAATCATTAGATAAACGTGATTTTTTTGTAATGAATTCAAAGAGAACAAAAAAATATAATTCTATCAAATTTATTCAGAACACCAAACAAATCAAAATAAGGAAATAAAATAAATGAAATATTTCTATCATGCGCGTTAAAAATTTATAAGACAAAATGTTGTCATGCATTCTCGTTCAGGTGAGCTGGTTTTACATATTTTCTATTAAAACTTTTTTCCCTTGCGTTGTTATTTTAACTTCTTTATACTTGCTATTAATTTACTACTTTTCTGAAATAATAAAATTTACAATAAATTTACGTGAGATACAAGTTATTACACCACAAACATTAACGACCTCTTGTTAAAAATGTCATGAACCGTATTCTGATAATTGTGCAAATTTCTGAACAGTTATTTAACGAAAATCATTATGAAATTCAGAATTAGAGTTTGTTAGCTTTAAATTAAATGCCCTGCGACATACTATCAGAATTGTTTTCAGAGTACCCTTATAACCTTATTCCAATATCCTAAATGTTTGTAAAACGTAGAACTATTCTCTATATAATTTCAGTTGAGCTGGTATTTAATAAAGATAACGAAAAGATTGCCTCTCTCTCTTTCTCACACACGAACGCAATTCTTCGGACCGGATCGCCAGATTAGAAATAAAACTGTCCCAACGCTTCGCATTTTTCAAGTTTACGCCCTAACGACTTCTTACGATGAACAAGAGGTTCAGGCTTTCTACAAAGATACTACAACTCTTCATGAAGGTGGCAATGCCCATTATAAGATCGTGTTGGGCGACTTTAACGCCCAAGTAGAAACTGTACAAAAAGGAGATCAAATGGTAGAAGCATTTAGTTTCGGCACTGGGAACAACCAAGACAACAGGCTTGAGGAGTTCGTTGATGCTGAGATAGCGAATTCCACATTCTAATAGAAGACAGGATGGAAGTGGACGTGGTGGAGCCTTGGTGGTGCAAACTATAAAATAGATTTCGTTATTTCGAATAGGAACGAGTCACTAAAAGACTGCACCGTGCTTAATAGATTTGATACTGACAGTGACCACCGATTGGTCAAGTGTAGAATAGATTTCAGCTTAAAAATGGGAAAGCGGAAACTAATATCATCTTCAAAGGAACTCATCAACTTAGAAAATAATATATCAGTCCAAAATAACTTCCATCTGGAGGAGCTAAGGAATAGATTCTGTGTTCTTGAGAACTACACAGCAGCAGAGTTAGAAGGTATACGTCCTATGAAGAAAGATTATAAAATCTTCGGGATGATAAAAAAGACCAGGCGTTGCAAACTTAGAACATCGATGAAAACCGGACGACAAAGGTGTATATATATACGATTGTGTGTTTATTTATTTATTTATATAATAAAACAAATTTACATATCTATATCTAGTTTTGGTGTAAATTGTGCATTGGTCAAAACCCTGTCAATGCTCTAATGTTTGATTTATTACCTATATGGTTAGTCACTAGCCCGTTCGCGCTTCAAACATATAAATTCAGATTTCTGCAGAATATTGACAAACTAATTCCGAGAACTATAATTCTACATTATTTCAAGCAGGTTGAAAATTGAGTTCTCATTCAGACCGAATCTACCATATAAAATGCGTATTTGTTTTAGATACATGAATATAAAGTTCAACAATATTTTATTTTCTTGGCAGCGTATTCATCAACTACGTGGCAATCTTGATATTAATGTTTTGAGAACACACTACTATTAATTTAATATAATTTATCTTATCTTATTAAATACTGAAAAAAAGTCGACTTTTCGATGTTACTCTAATATTTTCTCTCCTATTTTAGTTGGAGAACTAATTTTATACCTATACAGTGGAACTGATGTATATTTACACTTGGGACAACCCATTTCCTCCGACAAATAATTTTATTACTTTTATGTCCGTGTGTGTGCATAGACCTTAATCAAAGTGATCATTTATGGGATTTCCTGTCTTGTGTCACTATACTTATAGGAGCAATAAATGTATTGGATAAAAGGCCTTCACCATAGTTGTCGAAAATAATAAAAGTAATGTGGTATCGAAGGTACCTACTTATTAGATTATCACACTTCACACACAAAAAAATTTCGTACAAAAGCTGTAGAGAATTGTATGCTCTATAATTTTTATAATAAATGCAAATATCGTAAAAACGATATTGACGAAATAATTCTATATAACTTATAGGAAAGCCGCTTTTGTTGGTGATTCGTACGCCAATACGTATTTTTGCTTGAAAGTCAACGACTTATTTCTTTTACTACAAAAACGTTTTCATCATAGTCATGATTATTGCTTGGTAATCACATCTATTTAATATGTAAACACAAATTTCTTGTTTGGGAAAGGTATACACTTTATGTAGTTAATTTAATGTATCATTTAAAGTAACGGGTGTAAATGAAATCCGCAATTAAAATTAATTAAAATCAATTTATATTGGCAACAACTGTTTTAGTTTATTTACAATTATTAAATGTATATATGCGTAATTTGCGGACACTATAGATGTGTCAACATTAACGATGAGACACCATGTGTGTGGAATAAAAGAGGCGATTCGGAAAGTTAAAAGCAACAGTTTTTTTTAGTAATATGCAAATATTTTCCATCAAAAACAAAATTCAATTGATAAATTTGAACCAATTTTCCAAGGAATTCTTTAGAATTATGTTTTTTGCTATATAAAGTTTAGAAGTGCTTCCGAAGTATTAAACGGTTCAGCTAAAAGTTTAATCGTAATTATATTTCCTAGCTCGGCCTCTTAGGAAACTATTACACGCA
>JAUIMW010002100.1:0-11220 GCA_033557785.1 Enochrus cinctus | reverse complement strand
TACAATACATGACTCTTAACCAATCTCTATTAATAACTAATAATGGTTCTTAGCAGCTTGTTTATTTAATTACTGTACTCAAATTTGCATTTTTATAACGCGTTTACTCACAGGGGCTAGCTGTCCACTCTTCAAACTTCCATCTTTACACGAACAAAATTTAATGTTTTTATTGTATTAATTTTTTTAAATTTTTATAAATTTCTTTCTTATTATCAAACCCAAAGAAGAATTATTATTATGATTTATTATCTAGCCCTTCACACTCGCAGCTTCGCTGCTCGTCGACTCGGCACCTTTGGCATATCGTATAAGTTTTTCTTAGTATCTAGCTCTCAATAGGTCCTTTTGCATCAGAAGAATCGTGGGCCCTCTCCAAGGCATCTTACAAACAGATAAATGCATTCGAAGTGTAGTGTAATCATCGCATATTAAAAATCTAACAGATTACGAATGAAAAAGTATTACAGTGAATCTTCAAACAGCTTTTGAAAGCGGGATGATGCAGTGCAAAAAAAGATTTATAATAAAACGCAGAATATCCTGGTAGCAAGGGCTATATCGGTATCATTCTCGCCCTCTATGTTCGCCAAAATATTTGCTCTTTAATTTTTAAATTATAAAGCAATATCTAAACTTTATGGCTCTTGTTCATCATCTATTTCTTAGTATCTAGTCCTTCGCATTTACAACTTCGCTGTTCGTATCGTTTTTCTTGGCACGCTTTGTACAAAATACTCTTTCTCATTATACTACCCTTCGCTCTAAAAACTCTGCTGGTCGTTTTTTGACCTTGCCTTATGCACAATACTTTTTCATATCTAGACCTTCTCAGTCTTTCTCAGTATCGTTTAATTTTGTTTGAAAATGAATCTCTGGGCGATAATCAAAAGTTGTTATGGATAGACAATAATTTATTTGCTGATAATTATGACAAAAAATAAATGCTCACGGTATCGTTTTTCGTCTCATACACAACACCCTGTCTTATTATCTAGCCCTTCGCTGCTCGCTCACTCGGGACTTGCGGCCCCTCGATTTATTGTTTTTTCGGGCTTCGCTTTACACACAATACTCTTTCTTATTATCTAGCTCATCGCAATCGCAGCTTCGCTGCTCGCCGACTCGGAGCCTGCGGACTCTCGATATATCGTGTTTTTGGGCTTAAAAATAAAAAATTTATTAGACAGACATTATTTTTTTTAAATTATGACAAAAAATAAATGCTCAAGGTATCATTTTTCGTCTCATACACAACACTCTTATTGTAAAGTTCTCGACGCAAACAGCTTCGCTGCTTGCCACCGCGAGACCTGCAAGTTCCTCGGTATATCATGTTTATATAATATATATACACAGCATTCTGTTTTATTATTTAGCCAGCGGCCCCTCAATTTATCGTTTTTTTTTCAGACTTCGCTCTACACACAATACTCTTACTTATTATCTAGCCCTTCACACTCGCAGCTTCGCTGCTCTTCGACTCGAGGCCTGCGACCCCTCGATATATCGTTTTTCTAGACTTCGCTTTGTACACAATACTCTTTCTTATTATTTAGCCCTTCACACTCGCAGCATCGCTGCTCGCCGTCTGGGGGCTTGCGGCCCCTCGATATATCGTTTTTTGGGCTTCGTTTTATACACAGTACTCGTTTTTATTATTTAGCCAACATTTACAGAGGAAAGACATAAAAAGAAGAAGAAGAAGTATTTAGCATTCCACGTTTTATTTACAACACTCTTCTTACTATGTCCTACTATTTCCACGTTTGCATCTTCGCTACTCAAATACTCGGTAATTGCTGTTTCTCGGTGTATTATGTCTCTAAACCTCATTTATAATATCCATTCTTCGGTTTATACACAATACTCTATCTATCGTCCAACTTCAGCTTCAGAACCTTCGGCCCCTTGTAATATCGTTCTTCTGAAATTCACTTCATACAGAGTTTCACTGCTGCGTTTGAATATGAAACTCTCTCGTCGCCCCTTTCGTATAATGTTTTTCTGATCACTATTCTATACACAAACTATTTTTACCTAGCTCTAGTCTCCTAGAAGCCTGCGGCCCCTCGGAATATCGATTTTCTGGGCTTCGCTTTAAAGACAATACTCTTTCTTATTCTCTAGCCCTCGCAGTTTCGTTGCTCGTTGCATCGGGGTCTGCGATATATCATTTATCTAAAATTCGCACATATACAATTTTTGTTAGTATCGTTCAATTTCTTTTGAGAGTGATACTCTTAGTTTTACTTTTTCTTAAAACCAAGGGTTCCATGCTCGCTGCTCCCCGCCTCAAAGTTTACGTCGCTGTTTGTTTAATGGGCGACACTTCATACAGAATTTTATTTCTTAGTATCTAGCTCTTCTCGCCATTAGCTTCGCTGAAATTTCGTTTGAAGATGAAAGTTGTTATGGATTAATTTATTTGCTGATAATTCTGACATAAATTAATGCTTCTAAAACTTTCCACGGTCGCAGCTTCGTTGCTCACCAGGTCTGAGTATGAAAGGCTAGATAATAAGAAAAAAGTATTGTGTATAAAGCGAAGCTGCGAGTGTGAAAGGCTATATAATAAGAAAGAGTATTGTGTGTAAAGCGAAGCCTAGAAAAACGGTATACTGAGAGGCCGCAGGCCCCGAGTCACGAACAGCGAAGCTGCAAGTGTGAAGGGCTAGATAATACGACTGAATATTGTATATATAAAAACGAGTAGCAAAGCTGTTTGCATCGAGCGCTTTATAATAAAAGAGAATATTTTTTGTCATAATTATCAACACACTTTCTTAATATCGTTTAATTACGTTTGAGGATGAAACTCTAGACGATGTTTGGACAAACATTAAGTTATTTGTTTACATTATCAAGACCTCTACACGCAGCTTCGTTGCTCGTAATGTATCGTTTTGCTAGGTTTCGTTTTATGTTCAAAACTCTGCAGTCGATGCCTCTAGACTTTGCTTCATGAATAATATTCTTCGCTTTATACATAATTTTCTTTCTTATTATCCAGCCCTTCACACTCGCAGCTTCGCTGCTCGCCAACTCAGGGCCTGCGGCCCCTCGATCTATCGTTTTTCTGGGCTTCGCTTTATACACAACACTCTTTCTTATTATTTTGCCTTTTATACTCGCAGCTTCGCTGCTCGCCGACTCAGAGCCTGCGGCTTTTCGATATATCGTTTTTCTAAGCTTTGCTTTATATACAATACTCTTTCTTACTATTGCTTTTTTGTTCACCGACTCGGAGTCTGCGGGTCTTACTTTACTTTTTACATAATACTTTCTTTAAACTTTACCTCACTCACCATATTCACCGGACCTCTCACCAACCGATTATATTTTTTTAAACACCTCAATCACTACCTACAGAAGAAAGTGTTCAACAATCTCGACGCTCTCAAAAATGGCTTCAGAGAACTTATCGATACCAGAACACCAAAATTTTATGTTGCCGAAATAAATAAACTTACTTCTCTTTGGCAAAAGTCTATCGATTCCAACGGTTCTTATTTCGATTAAAATTAAAAGTTACAAACCGCCATTTACAACCTAATAAACAAATTGAGCTCGTATTGTATAGGTCAAATGTTAAAAATAAAAAATTTTAAAATTAACAAATAAGATAATGGTATACAAACGTTTTAAATTTTACTATAAAGTAAACATTTGCACGACAGTTTTTTTTTAGCCTTACTGTTAACGTGGGACCAGAGGGTATAACTTTCAAGACTCACAACTTTGCTGCTTGCCGCTTCAGGACCTACAGCCCCTCGATATATTGTTTGTCTAGCACTCGCTTTATATAATAATCTTTCTTATTATCTAACACTTCACACTCGCAGCTTCGCTGCTCTACGTCTTGGAACCGAGACCCCTCTGTGTATCGTCTTTCTTAGTATCGTTTGATTTCGTTTGAAGGTGAAAATCTTGGCGATGCTCGAAAGTTGTTATGGACATCCTATTTAATTTGTTGTTTTTTCATAAAATAAATACTCGTGGTATTAATTTTCGCTTGATACAGTATACTCTTTCTTAATATCAAGTTCTTCACGATCGCAGCTTCGCTGCTCGCCGCCTCGGACCCTGTGGCTTCTCGGTATATCGTTTTTCTGGGCTTCGCTTTATACACAATATTCTTTCTTATTATCCAGCCCTTCACACTCGCAGCTTCGCTGCTCGCCGACTCAGGGCCTGCGGCCCCTCGATGTATCGTTTTTCTGGGCTTCGCTTTATACACAACACTTTTTCTTATTATCTAATCTTTCACACTCACAACTTCGTTGCTCGCCGACTCGGGGCCTGCGGCCCCTCGATATATCATTTTTCTAAGGTTTGCTTTATACACAATACTTCTCGATGTATCGTGTTTTTGAGCTTCGCTTTATACCCAATGCTCATTCTTATTATCTAGCCTTTCACACTCGCATCTTGTCTGCTCGCCGCCTCGGGACCTGCGATTTCTTGTTGAATCGTTTTTAGGGCTTCGCTTTATACACAATACTATTTGTTATTGTTGAGCCCTTCACACTTGCAGCTTCGCTGCTCGCCGTCTCGAGACCTGCGGCCCCTCGATGTATCGTTTTTCTTGGCTTCGCTTCATACACACCATTCTTTCTTATTATTTAGTCCTTCCCACTCGCAGCTTCATTGTTTGTTTCCAGGCTTCATTTTATATATAATATTCCTTCTTATTATCCAGCCCTTCACACTCGCAGCTTCGCTGCTCACCGACTCAGGGCCTTCGGCCCCTCGATGTATCATTTTCCTGGGCTTCACTTTATACACAATACTCGTTCTTTAGCCCTTCACACTTGCAGCTTCGTTGCTCGCCGCCTCGGGGTCTGCGGCCCCTCGGTCTATCGTTTTTCTGAGCTTCGCTTTATACACAACACTATTTCTTATTATCTAGCTCTATGAACATATGTATATTACAGTGATGTATTATCTAGTCCTTCACACTCGCAGCTTCGCTCCTAGCCGCTTCGGACTCTCGGTGTATCGTTTTTATTGACTTCGCTTCATACGAAACATTCTTTCTTATTATTTAGTCCTCCACACTCGCTGCTTCGCTATAGGTTTCCAGGTTTCGGTTTATATATAATACTCCTTTTTATTATCTAATCCTTCACACTAGCAGCCTCGCTGCTCGCCGACTTGCGGCTCATCGTGTATCATTTTTCAGGTTTCGCTTTATGCACAATACTCTTCTTATTATCTCACCCCATGAAGAAGTATTACAGTCATTTATTATCTGTTTAGCACGTTGGGGCCTGCTGCCCTTCAGTATGTCGTTTTTTGAGTTTCACTTTATATATAATACTCTCTCTTAGTATCTAGTTCTCTACAAACGCAGCTTCGCTGCTCGCTGACACGAAACCTGTCGCCCCTTTATGTATTGTGTTTTTTTTTAGCTTCGTTTTTTACATAATACTTTTTCTCTTCATATAGTTCTTCATACTCGCTGCTAGCCGCTCTGGGGCTTGCGGCTCCTCATTGTATCGTTTTTCTTATTATATAACTCTTTACACTCGCAGCTTCGGCGATCGCCGCCTCGGGGCCTACGTGTATCGTTTTTCTAGCCTTCGTTTTATGCACAATACTCTTCTAATTATCTAGTCCTTCACACTCGCAGCTTCGCTGTTCGCCAACTCGGGGGCCCTCGGTTTAATTTTTGGGGCCTCGCTTTATACATAAGACTATTTCTTACTATCTACGCTTCGCTGCTCGTCGCCTTGGAACCGAGACAACTATATTCAAAAAACTTTTTATTATTCAGCCCTTCTTTATGTAAAATTGAAAATATTTGCTCTCATATCTAAATATTTAAAACTTATCTCTCATTTATCTGTGCAGCTTTCATCTTATATCATCTTCACGTTAACAACTTCGTTGCTCGCATCATCATCATTTTTCTTGACTTCGCTTTATACGTGATACTCTTTCTTATTATCTAGCCTTCACATTCGCAGCTTACCGTACGGCTCCTCGGCATATCGTTTATCTCTCACTCTTTCTTAGTATCGTTTAATTTCGTTTGAAGGTGAAATTCTAAGTGATGCTCGAAAGTTAATATTTAGACATTAATTTATTTGTTATTAATTCTGATATAAAATAAATGCTCAAGGTATTATCCTTCAAAACTTATGTCATGGCTCGTATTAATGAGCGCTTCATAAAGAATTATGTTTCTTAGTATCTAGCTCTTTTTGTCATTAGCTTCGCTGCTCACTGCCTCGATGTCTGCGTCCGCACGGTATATCATTTATCTGGAATTTCGTTAGAAGATGACTCGATAGGCTATGCACGAAAGTTGTTATGGAATAATGTATTTGTTGATAATTCTGACATAAAATCAATGCGCAGGGTATCCTTTTTCACATCATGCCATTTATTATTATAAAACTTTCCACGGTCACAGCTTCGCTGCTCACTAGGTCTGACTGTGAAAGACTAATAATAATAAAAAGTTTTGTGTACAAGCGAAGCCCAGGAAAATGAAATAACGAGGGGTCGCAGGCCCCGAGTCCGCGAGCAGCGAAGCTTCAAGTGTGAAGAGCTAGATAATACTAAATAGATTGTGTATATAAAAACAAGTAGCAAAGCTGTTTGCTTCGAGCGCTTTATAATAAAAGAGAGTATTGTGTATGAGACGAAAAATGATGTGAGCATTTATTTTTTGTCATAATTATCAACACATTTTATTAATATCGTTTAATTTCGTTTGAGGATGAAACTCTAGACGATGTTCGGACAAACATTAAGTTATTTGTTTACATTATCAAGACCTCAGCTTCGTTGCTCGTTATATATCGTTTTGCTAGGTTTCGTTTTATGTTCAAGACTCTGTCGTCGATGCCTCTAGACTTTGCTTCATGAATTATACTCTTTAATAATATCTAGATTTTTTGGTCTTCGCTTTATACAAGATTTTCTTTCTTATTATCTAGTGCTTCACACTCGCAGCTTCGCTGCTCGCCACCTCGGGGCCTGTGGCCCTTCGATATATCGTTTTTCTGGACTTCGCTTTATACACAAGATTCTTTTTTATTATCTAGCCCTTCACACTCGCAGCTTCGCTGCTCGCCGACTCGGGGCCTGCGGCCCCTCAAAATATCATTTTTCTAGGCTTCGCTTTATACACAATATTCTTTCTTGTTATCTAGTCCTCGGGGCCTGCGGACCCTCGAAATATCATTTTTCTAGGCTTCGCTTTTTCTCATTATTTAGCCCTTCACACTCGCAGCTTCACTGCTCGCCGACTCGGGGCCTGCGGCCCCTCGAAATATCATTTTTCTAGGCTTCGCTTTATACACAATACTCTTTCTCATTATTTAGCCCTTCACACTCGCAGCTTCGCTGCTCGCCTACTCAGGGCCTGCGGCCCTTCGATATATCGTTTTTCTACATTTTGCTTTATACACAACACTCTTTCTTATTATTTAGACTTTCACACTCGCAGCTTCGCTGCTCGTCGACTCGGAGCCTGCGGCCCCTCGGTATATAATTTTTCTGGGCTTCGCTTTATACACAATACTTTTTCTTATTATCTAGCCTTTCATACTCAGCGAAGCTGTGACCGTGGAAACTTTTATAACGAGAAATGGTATGAGGCGAAAAAGGATACTCTGAGCATTGACTTTATGTTAGAATTATCAACAAATATATCAATCCATAACAACTTTCGTGCATAGCCTAGAGAATCATCTTCAAACGAAATTCCAGATAAATGATATACCGTGCGGTCTCAGACATCGAGGCAGTGAGCAGCGAAGCTAATAGCGAAAAGAGCTAGATAATAAGAAACAAAATTCTGTATGAAGCGACGCCCATTAAACGAACAGCGACGTAGGCTTTGAGGCGGTGAGCAGCGAGCATGGAAAGCTTGGTTTTAAGAAAGAGTATATGTAGTGTATGAAGTAAAAAAGTAATACCGTGAGAATTTATTTTATGTCAGAATTAACAACAAATAAATTAATGTCTGTCCATGTCCATTAATTTTCGATATATCGTTTTTCTAGGCTTTGCTTTATATACAATACTCTTTCTTATTATTGAGCCCTTTACTCTCGCAGCTTCGCTGCTCACCGACTCGGGAACTGCGGATCTTACTTTACTTTCATAATACTTTCTTATTATCTAGAACCATGAAGAAGTATTATATATATATTATATTTATATACAATACTCTTTCTTATTATATAGCCCTTTACACTCGCAGCTTCGCTGCTCGTCGACTCGGGGCCTACGGCCCCTCTATATATCGTGTTTTTGGGTTTCGCTTTATACACAGTACTCACTTTGCGTTTATACACAATATTCTTTCTTGTTATCTAGCTCTTTATACTCGCAGCTTCGCTGCTCGCCGACTCAGGGCCTGTGGCCCTTCGATTTATCGTTTTTCTAGGCTTTGCTTTATCGTTTTTCTAGGCTTTGCTTTATATACAATACTCTTTCTTATTATTTAGTCCTTTACACTCGCAGCTTCGCTGCTCACCGACTCCATGAAGAAGTATTATGGCGACTTATTATCTAGTTCTTCACCCTCGCAGCTTCGCTACTCGCCGACTCGGGGCCTACGGCCCATCGATATATCGTTTTTCTAGGCTTTGCTTTATACACAATACTCTTTCTTATTATTTAGCCCTTTATACTCGCAGCTTCGCTGCTCGCCGACTCAGTGTATCCTTTTTTTCTTCGCTTCCGTCCCGCGGTATGTCGTTTCTTTTTGGGCTTCGCTTTATATACAATACAAGCAAAGCCTAGAAAAACCATATATCGAGGGGCCGCAGGCCCCGAGTCGGCGAGCAGCAAAGCTGCGAGTGTGAAGGGTTAAATAATAAGAAAGAATATTGTGTAAAAAGCAAAGCCTAGAAAAACCACATATCGAGGGGCCGCTGGCCCCGAGTCGGCGAGCAGCGAAGCTGCGAGTGTGAGGGGTTAAATAATAAGAAGTGATGTTGAACGTCTTAAAATATAGCTACATATGCTCGCAGTTTCGAGCAAGCCCTCGCCATAGAAATTATTGGTATCTGCTACGCTTGGTACAAATATGTGCTTTAAAATATAGATGTACATGCTCGCAGCTTCGCTGCTCGCTGACTCGGGCAAGCCTTCACAATACAATTTATTGATATCTGCTACGCTTCGTACAATTACGTTCCTTAAAATATAGCTATATAATCGATAAACTGTATGACGAGAGCTTGGTCGAGTAAGCGAACAGCGAAGCTACGAGCATCGGCAGCTACATTTTAAGTAGAGACGATGACTAGCATAGCTACAATCGACAAATTGATCACTTATTTATTGGTCAAGTCAGCGAGCTTCATTTTAATATATGTAAATATTTTTTTATAACAGGCGAAGCAGCTTTCAATAAGAGCTAAGAGTAATTATCAGAAAAGCTCAAATCAGCGAATAGTAACATGCATAAACTGGTACAATTTTAAAATTACTACTATTTACTATTTTAAAAAATAGAGACGTTCAGCAAAGTTACAATTTTAAAAAGTGGTTTCTTACAAGAAATCAAGCGACGAGAGCAATCGCATCTATAATTTTAGAAGAATGATAACTAACAAAGTTCCTAACGAAATATTGGTGCAGCTTCGCTACTCGCTGACTCGGGCAAGACCTCGTAATACCATTTATTGATATATGCTGTGCTTGGTACAAATATGTGCTTTAAAATGTAATTGTAAAAAAATAACAAAAGTTTAGTTATTTGCCAAAAAGGTAAGGATATATCTTAAAAATAACATAGACACACTAAAATGTACACTTAAGAACAGTTGATGTAAGTTGGACAGGCATAGTCATTCACATTCTTTTAAATCAATTTGAATTATGTTTATTATTATTTTTTTTACAAAGAAAATGTCTATTTCGGAAAATAAGGCTGTAAGGCCAGTAAGGCTGCATCTACATGGGTACCATTTATTTTTAGTTTTATTGTTTATTCTAGTATATTTATATTATGTGGTATTTTATTTGAGTTATTGTAAATATGGCAACACTAAGTTCTTATAGTAAAATTTCTTGAATTTCTTGGATTGAATTTCTTGTGTATAAAGCGAAGGCCAGAAAAACCAAATATCGAGGGGCCGCAGGCCCCGAGTCGGCGAGCAGCGAAGCTGCGAGTGTGAAGGTTTAAATAATAAGAAAGAGTATTGTGTATACAGTAAAGCCTAGAATAACCTTATATTGAGAGGCCGCAGGCCCCGTGTCGGCGAGCAGTGAAGCTGCGAGTGTGAAAGGTTAAACAATAAGAAAGAGTATTGTGTATAAAGCAAAGCCTAAAACCACATATCGAGGGGCTGCAGGCTTCGAGTCGGCGAGCAGCGAAGCTGCGAGTGTAAGGAGCAAGATAATAAGAAAAAAAAATTGTGTATAAAGCGAAGGTCAAAAAATGAGGTCGTAGGCTTCGAGATGGCGAGTAGCGAAGTTGAGAGTGTGAAAATCTAGATATTATTAAAGAGCATAACGCAAAGTCTAGACGAACTCTACAAAAAATTACAAAAATTTTTATGGGAAAAAAATTAAATTCTAAACAGGATGTACATAATGAACTTTCAAGACAAAAGATGGGGAGACATTTTAGACGATGGAGGAAAATATATAATTGATTAAAATTTTTAATTGTGTTTTTTTTTATTTAGGATTTAGGAATTTACCAAAAAATATGCACGAATTTAAGGACTGACCTGATACACAGTAGTCTTTCACATTTAGCCCTTCACACTCGCAGCTTCGCTGCTCCCCGACTGTGGGCCTGCGGCCTTTCGGTATATAATTTTTTCGAGGTTTGTTTCATAACAACACTCTTTCTTAGTATCTATCTCTCAACGCTAGCGGCGTCCCTGCTTGCCAGCTCGGAATCTGCGACCTCTAGATGTGTCGCTTTTTTTGACTCAATTTAATGTATACCTTTTTTTAGTTTCTAGCTGTCTACAACGTATACCCCCCGGAGATTCCGATATTATTTTTTGAAAGAAATTTAAAATTACTTATTGTAGTGACAGCGGAGCTTCAGGGGGTCTGGAGAGCGTAGCCCCCCGGGAATTCCAGTCTTAATTTGTGAAGAAAGTTTAAAATTATATATTATAGTGACAGCGGAACTTTGGGGGGTCTGGAGGGCGAAGCCCTTCGGGTATTCCATTCTTAATTGGTGAAGAAAGTTAAAATTATATATTATAGTGACAGCGGAGCTTTGGGGGG
>JAUIMW010002099.1:0-11220 GCA_033557785.1 Enochrus cinctus | reverse complement strand
AATGCAACTGGGCTGGATTCTATATCTATAAAAATGATCAGACTATGTTGTCCGGCTATTTTGAAGCCTCTAACTAACAGGAATTCTGTTTATTAGAAGGATTTTCCGGGTTCTTGAAAGGAGGCATGTATTATACCGTTCCAGAAGTCAAATAGTTGTGAAGGCCCAGGGGATGTAAGACCGATAAGTATACTGCCCACATTGTCGATGGCACTGGAAAGGGTGATTGACTCTCAGATTAGCGGCCATCTTGAAAGTTTCGATATTCTTCCTCAAGTGCAATCTGGCTTTAGGCTGAACCATGGTTGTGCTACAGCTTTATGTAGATGATATAACTCAATCACTAAATTCTGGATTAAACATCTCTTATTCTTTTAGACTTTTCTAAGGCATTCGACAATGTCAACCACCAATTGCTGTTGTCTATACTGTATTATGTCGGAATGTCATATACTGTTGTTAGGTTTTTTTCTCATTATCTCCAAAATAGATCCCAAAGGGTGAAGATTGATGAAAATATGTCGGAATTCTTGCCGGTGATTGCTGGTGTACCACCACCATACTGGGCCCTTGATCTTATATAACTGTTTAAATCACTGCAAGCATCATTTATATGCGGATGATTTCCGAGTATATTACAATTTCAAAAATGATAACTTTAAGAGGGCAACGTAAATCATAAATAGCGACTTAGACTTTTGCTGGTTTCCGCAGCAGATCATTGCTTGAAAATCAGTCCCAGTAAGTCCAGTGTTCTCTTGTTCTGTAGCAAAAATGAGCGCGGGGAATTGGAGGAGAGGCTTTGCTTGGCGATGGGTGGCAGTCGCCTGGCTTTCTCTGGTGTTGCCAAGAATTTGGGTGTTCACCAGGAAGTCGATCTAAGATTCAGGGAACATGTGTCTTCCTTAATTAGAAGAGCATACAATTCTCTCAGATTGATTTATAAGCTAAGGCATTTTTTAACACATCCGCGTACATCAGAAAATCAGAATTCCAGAAGCATGTGTGCCGGACCGTCCATCACCCCCAAGACCCTCTACACAAAAGATATCAAATTCGTTGCTGCTGACCGACCTTTAAAAAAACCATGTTGCTCCTCTAAAATATTGCTCCGCACGTAGCAGAATAATTCAGACGTTACTACAGATTCGAACAACTTTCCCAAACTACATAAAAGAGACACCGGTCTATAGTTACTCTGCTTCTATCTTACGACTTATAAGTCGGAATCACATTCGCGTGTTTCCATTTTGTTGGAAACACTCCTTCACGCAATGACGCAGGAGCGCTGCCTTTTGAGACATCTGATTTATTAATAGCCGTCATTATCTGTTCATCTGTAATGTGCGTTATGTCCACTGGTCGGTTTCGCTCCCGACTACAAATCGACAAACGTACGGGCAAATCAGCAGGATTGAAAACGGATTTAAAAAAATTCAGCCATGACTCAGTAATACAAATTATTTGATAGTTCACCTTAAGCACTGCCAAGTTAAATTTTTTCAACTTAGTCCTAAGACCTTGGGCGTTTTGATAATATAAATTGACTGTCATTTTTTATTTTCATAGTTACGCGCGTAATCATTGATTGGCTATTGAGGCATAGCCACACTAGAGACCCGAATTCCTCGCATAATCTCGTCCTCAATCGCGTGGACATTCTTTGGTCCCCCCCCTCTCGGGTGGAGCAGCACCAGAGGCTCCAATGCGTTGCAGAACTCCGCCATCAGTTACGTGGACAAGCCTAGTTTCATCGAATCGTTTTGTAAATATTTTACAATCCCTAGTTCAAAAAGGTTTGTAAATCATAGTTTTGCAGAATTCTCTTGTTTCTCTAAACAATACTTTATTCGCGTGGGTAAGATGATCACCAGCGTAGACTTTCTCCGTGGAATCCTTAAATCCCAAGTCTTCAGCCGGGAGGCCGCGATGTGTTCTAACCATGGCCAAAATTGTCATTCTTTTCTGCTCGAAATATGAACTTTACAATCATTGCTCTTGGACTTTTGTTAGACTTATTGATATGAGACAAACGGAGACAAGCATCCATATCTTGAGGGCTAATGCTACACCCCACGGCCTTGCTAATGTTAACGACAGCCACAACGTTCTCTAGTTTGGCCCCCGGAATACCACTTATCTCCACGCTATTAATTCTACTGTATTGTTGAATATCATGCAACTCACTCATTAATTGTTCGTTTTCTGTTTTCAATTTTGTTATTCTAGCCTCCAGGCACTCCACACGCCTCAAAGAAGCGCTAAAATCCTCAAAGTTATCGTTAACAGAATCAATTGAGCTCTTAATCTCCCTCTGATTCTGCCTCATCTCCGACATACTGGTCTTCATGGCGTTCAGAGCCTTCATAATTGCGCTCTTTTTCTGGCCAGATGTAGAACCCTGAGTGCCCGCCACTGCCTGGAACTCCAGCAAACCAACACAAGCAGCGTGAACTGTTAACCCGCATGGACCGGCACAAGACACGCCTCCCTTATTACGTGCTACGTCACTGATACACACCGAGCAACTCGGCATGTTGGTAGGTGTCATCACACAAAATACGCCACCTAAGACTACCTTATCGCCAAAAATGTAACTACCAACACGTAGTAAACTCCTAGACGCACGTTCACTGTTTCAAAGTTTTACACTACTTTATTACTTTTATTACTCAATGTTAAACGAAGAGCTCACAAAAGTGCGTACACGAACTCTTTCAGAACATGATACTGCTCATCTTAAACCAGTAACTTTAGTAGTGCCTCAAGGCTTTATGCTAGGACCAATTCTGTTTACTATTTATACGATTTCTCTTTATGATTGTATTAAACACAATCAATACTGAAACACAAGCACCTTCCACAGTATCCAATTAAACCCTTTGAAATGCAACGTGCTACTGTTTGGTAACCGTGTACAGCGGAACGAGCTTGAAGCTCAAATTAATATTATTTTGAATGGCGAATCACTGCCCATCAGTAACTCTGTCAAAAACCTGGGAGTCATTTTTGACCCTAATCTCAGATTTAAAAAGCATATTAGTTTCTTACTATAAAAAGCTGTGGTCTGAAAATGTTGTATAGCCACAAAAATGTTCTGATCCAGACCACCAAGGTCATGCTGTGTGAGTCATTAGTATTCTACCGTTTTAACTCCTGCGACGCTATTGACAGAAAAAGAATTCAAAGACCTGTCTGAGATTAACATGAGGATTAAGACGTAGAGAACCTTGCATGTGGTTCGAATGACAGGTTGTTTGTGGTTGAGCGGCAATATCATCTCTACAATTGTTCCTTTTCTTTGCGAATAATTCTGCTACATGATGCCTTTTATTCATACTAATTTTTGCAATCTTGCTTGTTGGGTCGTTTTTGTCCTGTGCAGAGGCACCTGGAGCTTCCCCGTATATCTGGTGTTGTGTTCATTGAATTCATTATTTTTTGTGAACAGTTTTTTGTTCTGATGTACATACATGACGCAGGTAAGAATATATAGGCACGGCATGGTAAGTATCTTTTCTTTCTTAAACACCTCCCTACAGCTTTCAGTGTTTTTAAGTCCGCACAGTGCTCTAATGGCTCTCTCTTGTAGCAGAAAAAAATTTCTCATAGAGGTAGAGCCCCAGAAGATAATTCCATATGTAGCAATGCTTTGGAAATTTGCAAAGTATACTAATCTTGCACAGTTATAATTTGTCACTTTTTTCATTCTTCTTATTGTGAATATTGCAGTACTTAATTTTTTACCTGCTTCAGCTAGTTGTTTAGCCCAGATGGAAACCAAGAAGTTTCATCACTGCTGGTTTCTCCAGTGCCATAGAGAAATGTAAGGTAAGAAGAGAGATCATTTAAACATATGATAAATAGCACGGGCCCCAGTATTGAACCTTGAGGGACGCCATACTGTGTATTTGAAAGACAAGATTTATCTCTACCCAAGCGATCATCAAGATAAGAGGCAATCAACTGATGTTTTACCTCTCTAATACCATAAGGTTGGAGTTTGGACAGTAGAATTCTATGAGGTATTATATCGAATGCCTTCGATAAATCACACGCTGCCAGCTGAACATGTTCCCTAGCATCTAGGGTCTCGATGAAACTGTCCAACATTTGGATCATAGGTGTTGTGGAAGATCTTCCTGTCCCAAAGCTATGCTGACTATCTGTGAATAGGCCATTTTTTTCAAAAAAGTTTATCAACCTCCCCTTAATAGCAATCTCAAAGATTTTGGAAAAAGTTAATGGAATCGAGATTGGTCTGTAGTTGCTGGTTTCATTTGTTTCTCCTTTCTTGTGTGATAGGGACCTACCTTTAGAACAGCAGTTGTGAAACCATAAACTGATTCTTTGCCTTTTATAGAGTGGATATTTTTTATTTCAACTTCCTTTACTTCTGTTAAATACATAGAATTCAAAGTTTGGTATTTTTTCGTTAAATCAGATGCTTCAATGTGGGAGTGTGAAATATTTTTTATTGTCTCTTTTCCAACATCACATAAAAATGTTTTTAGATATATATATATATATATATATAAAGTAAACGAAAACAGATGTCGTTAGGAATATTTTAAAACTCAAAAAAAAATATCAATTGTTCTCTCAATTTCCGCTTTACAGAATTTCGCTCTAATTTCCTGTAAATTTCATTAACTACAATGATAATAACAACTTTATCCAACTTTTATGCGGAAATACATAGTAAATTTTAGCGTTATAATTAAAAAAGGGATTAAATTTTATTTACAAAGCTCTTTGGAGAAGCAATTAAAATAATCCTTAATTAATTGAATCATTCCTTCTTCTGTTTACCTTCTGTAATCGTAAAATCAAATTGCACTGTTACTTAAAATGCTCTCTGAGGAGAGATTGTTTTTGTCATAGCTCAAAATTATTTAGATTGAGGCTCCTGGGACACGTATTGATGTCACATGAGACAAACGCGTAGTACGCTTGAAAAATGTATGGAAAACATATTGAGTCCTCGTCGTCGAGAACTTTACGTTTACTCATAGGGCTGGCATGAAATTTAATATATTAATTGGCACGTGGCGTCGAGATTGATATGGGTATCAAATCAAATTCCTTTCGTGTAAATGGTGTCGTAATTTACACTAATTCAATATAACCGGTAACTTACAATGCAATTACAGAAATGGCCCATAGTAAATTCGTCTAATCAGAACACAATTATGCCGTTGCGTAATTGCTCTATACAATTTAATGTTATCTTGATAAGCGTATTTAGACATATTGCTATCACCTTGTTGCAATTAAACACATCTTGTGGATACTAAATGAGGAAAATTTCGGCAATACGTGAATAGAATGCTTGTAGACACCTCGGTCATGCACCACTGATGAAAGGAATCGAAGTTGAACGTCGCCTTGTAATTTGTAATTCAATAATTCGCCATCGAAAGTTCTCCTGCTCGCATTATCTAGGTCTATTATTGTCAACAGAACCACTTTCAGTCGTCGGATCTCTCGAGAGGAAATGGCGTAGTCGAGTTAAAGGTTTTATTGATTAACTTCCTTTTGGTTTGAACCATTAAGTTTGCGAGTTGGTCCAACCTCGCTAAATTAAACTTCCACCGGGCGCCCTGCCCTTAATGAAGTGTTTGGTTTGGTTTTATATGTACTTGCAGCCCTCTTCCTGGCTGTTTTCTTTCACTCAGCGAACGGACGAATTTTAAACTTTTACACTTCCCTTCTTCTATTTTAGGAATTTATTGGATCCTAGAGCTAAGTCACTAGACAAGAAATTACTAGAGAATGTAACGTTAGATATAATATGCTTCTGTTAAATGTTTAACTATGATTGCCTCACCAGGTGCAAGTGCATTACACAATGTATAACGTGCTAAAGCAGTAGTTAACTACAATGTAATTGAGGCATTCAAGAAGCGTTTCAATGTGTTAAGAATATCTTTTATATTTCACATTAAGTCAACATATTAGCTTACACTAAATTTTTAGAAAAATTTTTAAATTTGGCTTTTTAAATAACGCTCTGATAAACACAGTAAATAAAGCAGAATAAACAATGGTGACAGGACATTCTATTATAGCTTTATAATATTATGTTGACAATTATATATTAATTTGTTTATATGATTTAATAATCTAAAATTTCAAATAAATTTTAATAACAAATAATACAGATGATAAATTACATTTGTTTGTATATTTTCAAATTTTAATTATATGAAAAATTCATATCTACATTTATAGAAAATTAATCATATCTTTTACAAAACAATGTAAATTTAGCTGCAAGTACATTTAATATGCCGTGATATTTTTCATCTTTCTTTAAATAAATATTTGTGCGGTTGGCCTGGCCGTTAAATATTCACCAAACCCTCGGTTGATTGAACAACGATAATTGTATTACGAAAGGGACTAGAAAAATTAACATTTTTAACGTCGCCTGTCGGGAGTTATTAAGTTAGAGTGATTGGAATGGCGGAGAGTCGAGGTAAAAAAAGTAAAAAAAAATCGCCCTTATAAAATATGCATTAGTTGTCAACTTGTTTGTGTCAATTTCAACTTCGATAAGTTGCCAGTTATTTTTATTCCTTCCTGTTGTTTTTCCACGCCAAACAGACAACTATATTCCTTGCGCTGACATATACTCAGAAACTCCGGAAAACCACTTCCTTCTATTCCTTTCCAATGTTCCTAGTTTAGTTTTCATACTAAAGCGATATGTTACAGGAACTCGTACGTAAACTTTTCTCGCGCGACGCAAAAAAAACCTACTTGCATCTATTTGAATGTTTTTCCGGGCGTGCCGAATAAACCTTCAGGGAAAATATAACTCATATAGAAATAGAATCCATCAGATTTTACGAAAGAATATTGCATAAATTTAAATCTAAATCGAGTATCTGTCGAAAACAATCATGAAATATGAAACAACATCCATACATGCAGTATCGAGTCAGACCGCCACACAATGGAATGCCACATTAATACAATATAGTGTGCGGTTTTGGTTTAGCTAGGCTACAAAACCAAGCTAGAAACTATTTCTGCTTTTACTAAATGTTCTCTATTGTGACGTAATACAGCCTAGGCAATGGAAAAAGATTGCTTCATTTAAACATATAAATTCATATATTTCTATCGCCTGACTAAAATTTAACTCTACTGGTAGACGAATCCACATCCTTTATTACACATAAGTTAGACTGCATTAACATAAAACAAAACAAATATAAAAATACACCCACTTTTTAATCTTTACTACGAATTTTCATCTCTGTATGTAAAGAATTTTCAAATAAAATGTATGCCGCAAATTAGAATTTCTTAATATCTGGTTTAGTAAATTTAACGAAAATCTCCCATTGGAATTCATATATGATCGAATCGGAAGTGTATTTTAATTGTAAAATACAAAACCCACGTTTCATATTTATGTCTATCGTCAAATAAAGCTATTCCAAATGTCAAATAGAAAATGTTATTCATGGAAATTATTTTCAATATACATTTGTTTTGATACTATGATAATCAGAAAGTAATGTTTATAATAACTTTAGGCATTAAATGAGGCGGATTTTGACATGGCCTACATATCTACCAACAGTGTAAAATTTAAGTTTTTGTATAATCTTTCGATATGCTCTTACATTTAAGTAGCTAAGTTGTTTTTGTTTTTAAATAATAAAAAATGCCTACAATAAAAAAAATCAAATTTGAAGGATAAAGAGGTCCTCTATAGAAATGAACCAAACCATTTTATTATGTGTCGCAACAAAGGGTTTATGGTTGGTCGTTGTGTATTTACTGCTAGTTTCGCGATTAGTATTCCAGACTATCCACATATTTTATATCTTTTTCAGCCGTTTCAGGACAACGATATTATTTGGTGCGAATGATTCTGGGCAAGCTCATTTTGGTCAACCGCGATGTTATTGCCAAAACTGTTTGTACTAAACCGAGCAGGCCCTCCGGCGACCGTCTTATTCCCGTCACGATCTAAACTCTCAACACTTCTCCCGATGCCATTCAGCACTTCTTTCGCACCTCTCAAACTAGGAAGGATTTCGAACGAATTGGTCGGGCGAATTTCTTAGAGAATAAGAAGCAACGGGAATTGTGTCCAGCAGCAACGAAGAGACGTGTCTAAGGCGGTCGTCGTTGTGTTCCCACCAGTTTCTGGCAAAGTTTTCAGACCACAACGGGGAAGTTGGCCGGGCGACTGCCGCACGTGAGGTGAACGCAAATGCATGAAACGCCGCGCTATGGCATTACAGGATTTTCTGATGCAAAACAAGTTCCTCGCTATATAGTTTCCCGCGGGGGGACAGAGGGCGGATGATGCCCCTTTCAAGGAATAAACTTGTTATATAGCATTTATTGCAAATTGTATTTTTATTGGATAAGCTCTTCGTTTTACATAAAACCTTATTTTCTCTGTATTCCTTCCCATTATGTTGAGAGTTTTTCGTTTAGGGTATGTGCTCCCAATTTCTACAAAATGTTTATTTTCAAACTTTTATTAAAATGTTCAAGCTTCATTAAACCAATAACTACTGCATATTGGAACTAAATTGGAAATTTGTCAATAAGACTTCTTGAAATAGTCCTTCTTGAGGAAAATCCACATACTGGTTGAAACAACTAACACGTAAGCCGAGTTACTTCCCTTTTACCACGGGAGTTTATTTAAATGGAGATTATTGTGCGGAGGTGTTTACCAAAAAGTCGAAACGAAACAAAAATTTCAAAAGAAAAAACGTTTTGGTAAATCTGTCATTTTCTGCCATGAGGTCCGCTTAGGTTGCGCTTAATTGAAGGGAAAATTTATTGTTTTGTGGGACCGTTAAATTAACTCTACCTAAGGCCACGCTAATTGGTTTTTCCTATATTGTTTTGTCGGTTTTGAAGAAAGAAGGGGGAGAAGCCCGTAAGTACCTTTCTTTAATTCACTAATTGAACACTAATTAGTTTGTCTCGTTTAGCTTCTTTTAGAGAGTTGGGGATTAATCGGATTGTCATTTCCCGAATGGGGATGGTCTGTCTTGAGCTGGGGGGGAAGCGGTAACCATCAAAACATTGCGGAAAGGAATTTTTTTTGATAATTGGAATGTTCAAAGTCAACTGGCTATTTGGACCTTTTTTTTGTTTTTATCCAACACTGGGTAAGTCCAAACCATTGTATTGCCGAAGAAACTTATTAACTGTAGCGTTTCATTCCTAAAAACTTCAGTATTACGGTTAAAATAATTAAGTCAGCCAGTCAATTGAATTGCTGCGCATCGATGTTATATTTGGTAGTTTATTTCTTTTTTTTTGTAATTTATTGTTGATTTATTTTATTTTTTTTCTGTATTGAGAGTTTTAAAGTTATATATATGTAGAATTATTTACATTATATTTATTATTATTATTGTAAATATATATTTTCCCCCTCACACACATACGATAGCGAGTTTGGTGTGACAATAACTTCTGGGCAAAAAATTGCTATTTAAATAATATACATATACATACATTCTTAATAATCTACATATATATTTATTATATTTAGGAGAATGAAATTTAATGGGGAGATATCATTGATTAATCAATTATACATCAATATTATTAGTAATATTATCAAATTAGTAGAACTCAAGAATCATCAAAGTCATGATAATTGACAATGATCCTTGCCACCCTATGTACTCTGTGTTTAATACAATAGAGTATGCTTGGTCAAGCTTACAAGCTGGAATCAAAAGCGACGTGATAGTTCAAATGCCACAAATCGTAGCCGATGAAGGCAGATTGAATATTATTACCTAAACAGAGTTTCGTTTAGAGAGGATGGAAAATATTATTCAAGAGAATATAGGAAAAATTAGCTCTTTAATCCCGGAGCCCTAAACATGCTGGACATAACAATTTAATAAATTATTTTAACAATACACTAGAAAAATGTTTGTGCGTTTTTTTTTGAAGAAGTGGTTTGATTAGGGTACATCCAAACTGTTTTAATAAATCTCGTGTACTTCTGTAGTTTGGATGTACTAAGGAAAATATCACCATAGAATTATTATTAATGCGTCCAAGATGTTAAGAGACATTCTGTGAATGTGACCTCACAGAATGTCTGTTTTCTTTGGTTTGCGGTATGAGTGGCACAACTTATCGAAACAATCAGTACTACCTTTTGTTGAATTGTATTAATGAATTATTTCTAGTTTTTCAGACTCTTCGTTTATTGAGTTCATTATACATGAAGGATAGCAATGAAATATTTTTATTTATTTAATTTTTTAACTGCAGGAGACTAGAGGAATTGTAAGTAAGCTAACTCCACTAACACTAACTCTAAATTTTACGTGGTGTCCATGATAGCCAATTCATATTCTTTCAGCATTAAATCAACTAAAGGGATAAAATTAAACCAATTATCAATGGTAATGTTTCTATTAGTTCTATGAATAGGCTTAAATAATTAACAGACATAATTTGTACATACGAGCATGTTCATTATTTTCTGTAATTACCTTTTCGATATTAGGTACTGCTAATTATTAGCAAATAATTCATTTTTGCATCATTCGTTGTTAGTATTTTGATTCTATGATCTGGTTTGCTTGCCACGTAAACGGCCATCTTCCCTACACCCTACTAACTCATCAATTGTACAAAATTCATGGCAAATTATATACTTGAATTGTGATTTTTTAATAACTGTAATTTCTATTATTTAAATATCTAACAGTAAGGCGTACTCGACTGCTTTGTAAACACTATCATAAAAGTGGACATTCTGGGGAAGGATGATTTAAGAAAAAATTACACGGTTATATGCGCCAAGAAGCATACACGAAAATTTTGAGAAGCTGATGATCTGATATACATATTTTCATTGGTGACATATATATAAATATACTTGATGAAGGCGATTCTAAGGTTAACCATTACTTAAACTTACTCAGAGGAAATGGCTACACATCGGTTATTAACAAGTTAATAAGAGCAACTGAAAATATTAAAACCTGTATAGATCATATTCATATAAAGTTAAAAAATAGTTAACAACTAAATAAATATCCAATTATATTGAAATCATCAATTAGTGATCATTATGCAGCACTGCTAGGTATTGATTTAAAAAAGAAAGTTGCAAACACGAGCATAAAGATAAAACAAAGATTAATTTTGAAAATCTCCATGATTTATTTATAATAATAATAATAATAATAATAATAATAA
>JAUIMW010002098.1:0-11222 GCA_033557785.1 Enochrus cinctus | reverse complement strand
CATATTATCGCAATCACTGTTCCACCAAGGAGGGGATATCCTATATGTTTTTGAGCTATTTTTTCTCTTTGGGATAGGTTTTTCAGCAGATGCTTCAATTATTTGTTTCAAATATATATATATTTCATTAGTTGTAAGTGATATAGGATTGTGCTGAATGCTTAGTTCAATATTGGATGCATATGTGTTCCAATTAGATTTATCAGTTTTCCATTGGATTGTTGGATTGTTGACTGATTGAGAGTTATCTAAATTGGCGGTAATCAATATTGGATAATGATCGGGCATCATAGTATCGTTTAGCACTTCCCATTCACATAGTGGGGAAAGGTTACTGTTAACAATTGAAATATCTGGAACAGATTTTGGAGAATTAGGCGCTGTAAGCAAGGTAGGCTCCCCATTATTTAAAACTACAAAAGGCAACGTTTCTATTGCTTTTACTATACATACTATATACTATATATATATATATATATATATATATATTATATTATATATTATATATATAATTTTAAAGCGCCAACACCACCAACAAACAAGTTATCGAGAGAAATATTCCCATGTCACATCTGAAGTAGATATCATTATTAACACATAACGTTGTACCAGAGGGACATATTCTCCCATGTAATCTCGTGTCACGGAGCATTCAAACTGGCCGCGCTTACAAGGCGTACAGAATCGATTCTCATTGGCTCAGTAGGAAGAATGAAAGGCTTCGGGATAGGGAGATTTGATACGCTTAGACACGTGACTCTTATTTGTAACATTTCGTTGTTACCACATTAATTTCAGATCATTGGATTTGTATTATGACCATCCGAAAGGAACAATTAAATTTGGGATACGAGAGGTCTCTATTCAAATATTGGATTGGGGAAGTGCAAACTGTGCAAAAAAGGCGCTGCGGAATTAAGCTCCTCCTGAGGTTAGACGGACGTGGTGGATTTTTTAATTCGGAAATTTTGCAGCAGATATTTTCCAGACAATGCAGATTTCCCAAACAAAACCGAAGAGATAATCTTTCTTAAAACGGTGCGGTGCATAAAAGGCCTTAGTTTGCGCCATTAACGGCGACATTTGTATAAACAAAGTGATAAATTGTGCGACAGAACAAACTAAAAACCAATAACAAAGCTGCGCGATCCCGACGGGCTTATCTGACAGAAATAAAACTGCATTAAAATATTTACAACAGACAACAGAGCGAACAGCGTCGAATATTGCCGAATGCAACTCGCTTATCACGGGATTCGCGGACCATTAATTCCAAATCATGTTACCCGAGATTCAAACATTATAAAATGAGCACTTCATTTCACAGCCACCTATTGTTTAAGAGAGGGTTAAATAATTGAATTAAACGACGAGACTTAAGAATCGACGTGCGTAATATTACGTTTCTCTTGATAACAGAGACGGTGATATATTGCTCGTTTTACGTATAAAATATTGTTTGTTGGCCGATTCAAACGAACAAGACGGGAAGATAATTTGACATTTTTATTTTGAACGTTAAAGGTTCTGCTTCATATGCTGGAGATTATCGTGTCACATCGATTTTTATTTTCTTTTGCAAAAAAAGAAAAGTCGAAGACGTAGATTACGCGAAGGCCTTCGATTTCGTACCTCATGACGGGCTCGCTAAAGCTCTGGAAAAGTACGGTATCTTTATATTAAGCAATTACTCAAAAAACTGGAGTTGACCTCTTTCCAAAGGTCTTCTACTACTGCTTAGGGAGTATACTCTTTTGTTCGTCGAATATATTAACAGTGCCTCTTATGACATTGTTGGAATATCTGAGACTTGGTTGGATGGTGTTGTTAGTTGTTTAGTTAAAATTTATATTCTACATATTGGAACTTCTTATTTCATTTTTGTAGATTAACAGAATAACAGAAAGGAATTACCTCCTAAAGATTTTTGAAAATAAAAATTTAAAGCAGTGCACTTGGAGGACATGTCCCCCAGACTGGCCCTTCTCTTATTTGGAAAAATCAGTAAACATCCCTTTGTTGAAGTGGAATAAAAACAACATGATCATCCCTCAGAAAGACTTGTGTAAAAACCAGAAGAACAATGACTAGAGAGATGGAAATCGAAGAAAAGGAAACTCTGAAAGAACTGTACAAAAGCAAGAAAAAAGAGCTTAAAATCGCAAACACAAAATCAAAATCAGACAAATGGAAAGAACTATGCAATGAACCCCAGAGAGATGTGTGGGGTCTTGGATATAAGATTGTGACCAGTAAACTAAAGAAGCAAAAAAAATAGATCAAAACACTGCTAAAGAAATAGTCAAAAACCTATTCCCGAAACGCGTTGGACAAACATCAATGTAATCGAAGTGAAGGAATTTACGATAAATGAGCTCCAAAAAGCGACAAAAAAACTAAAAGGAAACAAGCATTGGGCCCGGATGGCTTCACACCAGAGGTAATAAAAGTGGTAGTGGAAAAGGAACCGGATTTAGTGCTGACAGTAATGAACAATACGCTGCGTCAGGGAATCTTTCCTAAAGAATGGAAAAAGGAACGACTGGTACTACTGCTAAAGCCAGGAAAAAACCAAAAATGGTGGACTCTTATAGGCCTCTATGTATGCTGGGAGTATGGGGAAAACTCTTGGAGAGATTCTTAGTCGACATATCACCTGGCGCAAGTACTAACGGGGCACGAATGTTCTAGGAGCTATTTATTCAAAATCAGGAAAGCTGAAAGCCCCAAACGCCAGTACAGTGGAAGCGAATAAGAAACAGCCGAGTATGTTTTATTCATATGACCAAGATGGAAAAAGGAAATAGAAAGATGTGAACGAAACACCGGAAAACTCTCAACACCAAATAAGATGATGAAGGTAATGCTTAAGACGGAAAAAAGATGGAATCAAGTGAGGAAAATAGTGGAAACAATAATGAGAACAAAGGAAAAAGATAAAAAGAAAGGAAACAACTTAGTAAAAAAAAGAAAAGTAGGATATCCCGCCAACAACATAGGATCAATTATCTCTGAAGTAATGCGAAAGCGGTCCCAGGGATAACAGCACAGCATCCACATGGAAGGATTCTTAGTTGGTAAAAATCCAACACTCCCTCATAGTGCGGGCTATGAGGAGTTTTTTTGAAGATTTTTCTTCCCATGCTAAAAAAACCAAGGAAAGTAAGGAAGTGTAGGTACGAATACGTTAATAGGAGTGCACCTGCAGGACTTTCCATGTCGCCCAGACCCCCTGGAGATCCTCCTTTTATTTGGAAAAATCAGTAAACCTCCCTTTGTTGAAGTAGAACAGAAACAACATGAAAGAAGGACACCAGGGGGTCTGGGACCCATGGAATATCCTCCTGGTGTACTGCCATCAACGTACTTATGATTGATATTTAAAGATCTCTTTGTTGCCAGATGTATCCATTGTTTTTTTTTTTTTAGGAATTTATTGGCTTACCCCTTCTGTTTTATTTTTTTGTGTCCATTTTTTGTGATTTTTCACATCGTAGTCTTATCTTGTTCTGTGTTTTTATTTCTTGTATTATATCTTGATGGGACGTGGCAGAAAAGGTGAATGATGTGTCCTCCGCCACCAGAAACAATTCCATTCACACCAACAGTTGCATCGCTAACTAGTGGCGGAATGGAAGTTTATTGGAATATCGGTGGCAACTTACAACCAAGCTTATAAAGCTGTAGCCGACTCGAAACCATATATGGTCAAGATTGAAAAACTTGAGTGCGTAGGAAACATTCAAAAATCTGCTTCAATGATGGCTATTTGTTCAAACTAAAAACTTTATCTAAATTGAAGATCAGGAAGAAGATGAGTGGTCGAGGAAGAGAAGGAGTAGGAGGAAGAGTGGTCGACAATATATAATGAAACTGATGTAATAAAGGACATTTGTTTCCCAAACAGTCTTTAATCCAAAAACAGTAAACTCTTGGCTGGCAGATGAAATGAGACTTCTGGCTGGGGAGAACAAGAAACTGCGAGTCAGGTGGATGGATGGGTTTGGACCCACAATGAT
The DNA here is from genome assembly GCA_033557785.1 of Enochrus cinctus. Taxonomy (NCBI): domain Eukaryota; kingdom Metazoa; phylum Arthropoda; class Insecta; order Coleoptera; family Hydrophilidae; genus Enochrus; species Enochrus cinctus. The sequence continues at coordinate 7,203 of JAUIMW010002098.1, read as the reverse complement.
AGATGTATCATGTGGTCGCCCAACAAGATGAAGACTGCCTGGTTACTTGCGAACAAGATCAATATTGGTAAAATGAAGAGACCCAACAGCTTTGATATTAACATAGGAAGAGAAAATGAGCCTGACGTGGAGGTACTGTAGTTGATATTGCTGACCTCTCAAGAACATATGAAAACTCTTGAAGTAGCTGATGTCATATGTTAACAGCAACAACAAAATATCCTCACAACACTATGCTTTCATGAAAGGCAGAAATACAAAGTCAAAAATTGTATTGCATTGTAGTTGTGTTTGTTTTGGCTACGTTCATTTGCATTTTATTTGCTAAAAACCACTTTTCTGCATCTTCTAAACTGTACCTAGTTTTTTGTTTTAATTTTTGAATATTTTTATCTGTGTTGATAAAGAAAGTGTCGTCTGCAAACCGGCAAGTAGGTATGAAGCCTTTTTTTCTGCTTAGTCTTCTAGGTATTGGCTTATCATCTTTTCTGTGACATAATCGTATGCCTTTGAGATGAATAACCAAATTTTTTTCTTCGTTGCTTTTCCAGAAAATGCTGACGTTAATTTGTTTTCCTCTACTGGTGATGTTGCCACTCTGTAAGTATTGGTATTTTTTTTCTTCTTCTAACAGTCTTGAACTCTTCATCTTTTTAATCACTACTCTTTTGGTTCGATTGTAACTTCTTGTATTTGGGTAAGTGTTATTTGTGACTTTTCTGTCCTATTTTCTTGGGCATGCAGTCCCCTACTATCTTCATTTAAGTTTTTTGGAATTGATCTTCTTCTTTTACTTACATTTACAGTGCTTTTTTTCACAGTAAGTTGCATTCATTGAATATGTTTTTTTTTGTCTTTTGCTTCTTCTATTAACTGTATTGCGATGGGAGGTGTGTGTCATCACAGTGAGCTATGGTGGAGCGTGGTGTGCCACAGGGATTGATTTTTGGACCCTACCACTGTATTTCTGGTTTTTCATTTGGTAGGAGATGGATATACCCAGGAAAAAAGTGGAAAATTGCACCAGAGCGATTTCAAGATTATAAACAATGTTTTAAAACGAGCATCGATATACTAGTTCTACCTGCAGCAACCCAAAAAATAAAATTCTGCATAGAAAGTATAGACAAGGCAGCTAGTAAAGTGTTCAAGAAAGATTCTGCGTGAATGGCAGTGCTGGTTGGATCCATGAATGATGTAGATTCGATAGGTTCATCTTCAGACTCTCTGTCATTCCTTGTCGCCATCTTCAAGTCCTCCAATGGCAAATTAATCAAAGAAATCGTTTGGCAACCGATACTCTTGATTTTGTCTACGTCAAATTGTGCGTCATAACACTCCTAATTAACTTTGTTCTGCCTCGTCGGTAGATCTTATCCTTTTTACGCGACCAATAATATGGAGGAGTCTCGAGGCAATTCTTCCATAAACCGATGGATGTGTTCTCCCCACGGGTATCCAGTTGAATGGCCAACAGACTCAGCTTTGATTTATAGACAATCAGAGAAATTTGCTTTCGATGAATTTGTTTTCGATAAACTCGTCGGTTACCCCTTAATCTGTGTCGACACCATAAATAAAGCAAATAAGTTATTTTTGCACCCTCTGAATACAACCAGATGAAAAAACATTTAAAGAGGGGCCATAAACACACTTTAGAGCAAGATATTTGAATTGTTTATGAAAACAAAACACTAGGGTAAGATATGTGCGTTGTTTTGCAAAATAGGACACATAGGAGAAATTTAATAGGCGAGCTTATTTTTAATATATTTTTTTTTAATAAACGAAGCTCTATTAAATTAAAGTACTACCAATAAAATTAAAAATAAACTAATCTTTTGAAGCAATCACAAAAATGAATTTTTTTTTTAATAAACAAAAATAAAAATAAAAAATGGGACAATAAAACAGCACATATAGTAATAGATATTTTATTTTAACTCTATTCATGATATTGCACATTATTTTCTAAATGTTAATACAGAAAACACTTAGAGCTAAAATATAGATATTTACATTTTATACAATACATATATACATTTTAAATTCTCCAAAAATCAAAATAATACAAACTCTCTCTCAAAAAGCATAACAAGTTAAAATGTACAGGCAAATAACAAAAAAAGTTGTTTTTATTACACGTTTACGTAATTTAATTTTTTACAATTATTTTATATATATTATAATATGTTCATATGGTCATGTAAAAATAAAAGTACGTAATAATACTAAGGTATATCACAATTAAAAAGTTTAAGACTAGATGTTCAATAAATAATTCAAATAGAAAATTTCCTAGTTCACATGAAAACTCACTTCGAAAAATTAACAAAAGCTTTTTTCTTAACCTCAGGCTCGACCTCGTCATTGTCCTTATCCTGGTGGGCAGTCATGTGTCGCGTCAAGTGATGCCTCTCCCTAAAGGACTCCGCGCAAACAGGACACTTCAATTTGTCCTCCCTTCGTTTCCGCGTATAATCCGTCGAGTCATTTTTGTGGTGTGATCTCATGTGGTAAACCAGGTCCGAAGTCATCCTGAACGTTATGTTGCATTTGGCGCAAACATTCTGAGCTGGCAAGGAAAGCGCCGCCAAGGAGGGCGGCAGCAAAGACGAGAGTATAGCTGCGGCGGGGTTTCTTATGTCCGGCGTGAACTTCAAATCTGGTTGAGCCATTTTCAACATTTCTTGGGGTTGAAATTGATGGTAGTTGTACGACGCTAGGTCTGGCCTGTATTGAGCGAGCATAGGCCTTATTTTGTTCAGGTTTGGTTGGAGGAGTTCTGAGTTGGGCGCCCCTTTCACTAGGAAAGCGTTGTCTAAAGCCGCAGGGTTGTGGGTGAAGTTTTCTTGCATGAACGTGTTTTGATATGCGGGCAAAGCTTGGGATTTGAAAATTTGGTTTGGGGTGAGAATGTTCGAAGGAAAATTTTGGTAATTCCTATTTATTGGAGGAGATGGGCTCAGGGAGTTTTGGTAGCTTATGTCTGGGCTCATGGAAAGGTTTGGGGATAACCTGGATTCCTTGGAGAGATTCACTTTTGTAAAGGCGCTCTTTTGCTCAGATTGGATGTTGAGAGGAACTTTCGTTCTGAAGTCTTCTTCCGGATGTTTGTTGGTTGATTTTGTTATGTTTGGGTCGTCGAAAATTTGCTGCTTTTGAGGTAGGAAATATTTGGATTTTTGGAGGAAGTCATGCTTGGGACTATTTGAATTTGTTCCTACCTCGATGTCTTCATCGCTGTCACTTTTGTCGTTGTGGGTGTACACAGTGTTTTCTGGCAAATCATAGGTTGCGAGGCGCGTAGACTTAGCTTGCTTTTGTTTCAACTTTTCATCTGGGAGCATCAGGAAGGCGACGTCGAACGATCTTTTGATGCTTTTCGTCATCGGGATGTCTGTTTGGTCTTCGTTCTTGGGTAGAATCACTTCGCTTTTGATTTCAATTTTTCTGTTCGAAATGTCCATTGTCATCTTTCCACTTGTGCACAAAATCACAAACACGATAAAACACGCTCTTCACAAGAGAGAAATTCTAACAATGTGTTCACTTTGAGCGCAAAACGTATAATGTTCGAAAACATACTTACGATGTCTAAATATTGTTACCGTTTACAACCTACCCCTACAGAGGGCTGTCTGTGAGGACTTACCCCACCGACGCGGGAAAAAGTGCGCGCTATTTCCATCGGGAGGGGTGGAAAAGAGAAGGAAAACGGAGTTTTGCTGCGCGATCACCGGTCGGGGTAACTCAAACCACCCTATAGAGGTAAACTTAAGGTTAGGGGTAGTTTCAGACCAATAGAGATGTGCCAGTAGGCGGGATTTCAAAATACGGTCCTCCAATACGGTTTTCAATGTTGGCACTGTTAGACTGTGAGTTTCGCAGCGATGCCACGCGTGTTCGGAAAAAGCAGATTCTAATTCGAATATCATTCCGTTATTGGCATATTTCGAAATATTAAACGCGATTTTCGACGATTACTATAATGTATTTTGTTTTGCAATGCATCAAATATTCGCGGACGCAAATGCTGAGATATGTTCGCGCAATTAATTTATATGACATTATAAATTTTACAAATCGCATGTTGCTGCACATTATTCTCTATAAAAACTGCACATGTAGTGTTTCGGTCTCACATTATATACACACTGTTCGATATTTTATGTTGTGTCAGAGATTATTTATTTTAAATTAAAAATTTTAATGTGAATATTTTTTATTTATATTAAAAAATTAAATAAAAAAATTATATTCTATTTTATTTTTATAACAACCCCAAATTTTATTAAAAAAATTATAACAATTATCATAGTTTAAGAAGATACTTCTTCACTACGTTCTTCTTATAGATTAAATCAACTTACAAAAATAAAGAGAGCTACTAATATTTTTATTTGAATTAGGAGGATAGTGTACCTGGAGGACATTCCATGTCTCTCAGATGGTTTTTCTAGTATATAAACCATAATCGACCAGGAACAGGCAGCAATAGCATCACCTGTGAGCGTCAGGACACTTTTAATCCACAATTCTCTTAAAAATTCACCATCGCTTTTTCACAAGAGGCAGAAAGACCTATCAACGATAACACGATTAGAACAAGGTCACTCAAGCTGATCCCAGAAAAGACAGAGCATTGTCTTCTTCAAATAGAGTATAAAACAACATGCAAAAATCACCAGGGGGTCTAGGGGACATGGAATGCCTTCAAGGTTTAACTTAGATTAATTAAGAATACTATCAAAAATTTTAGGTTTATTAGATATACGTAGAAGACAGTGTACCTGGAGGACATTCCATGTCCTCCCGATCCCCTGGTGTTCTTGTTTTAATTGAATAGAGTAACAGAGTATAAAACAACATAAAAAAGAACCACAAGGAGGTCTGGGGGACATGAAATGTCCTCCAGGTGCTTGGCAAACTACGTTTTTCTTATTCGTTGGTTTAACTTAGATTAATTAAGAATACTATCAACAATGTTAGGTAAATTAGATATACGTAGAAGACAGTGTACCTGGAGGATATTTCATGTCCCCCAGACCCCCTGATGTTCTTGATTTAATTTAAGTAAAAAATCAATATACATCCCTCTGCTCAAATAGAGTATAAAACAACATAAAAAAGAACCACCAGGGGGTCTGGGGAACATAAAATGTCCTCCAGGTGTTTGGCAATCTACTTTTTTCATATTCGTTTAACTTAGATTAATTAAGAATACTATCAAGAATTCTAGGTAAATTAGGTATACATAGAAGACAGTGCACCTGGAGGACATTCCATGTCCCCCAGACCCCCTGGTGTTCTTGTTTTAATTGAAGTAAAAAATCAATGTACATCCCTCTGGTCAAATAAAGAATGAAACAACATAAAAAAGAACCAAGCGGGGGGACATGGAATGTCCTGCATGTGTTTGGCAAACTACGTTTTTCATATTCGTTTAACTTAGATTAATTAAGAATACTATCAAAAATTCTAGGTAAATTAGGTATACATAGAAGACAGTGCAATTGGAGGACATTCCATGTCCCCCAGATCCCCTGGTGTTTCTTTTTTATGTTGTTTTATACTCTATTTGACGAGAAGAATGCATATTGATTTTTTACTTCAATTATAACAAGAACACCAGGGGGTCTAGGGGACATGGAATGTCCTCCAGGTACACTGTCTTCTACGTATATCTAATTCACCTAGAATTCTTGATAGTATTTTTAATTTAACCAACGAATATGAAAAACGTAGTTGCCGAATAGCTGGGGGATATTCCATGGTGTTCTTGTTATAATCGAAGTAAAAAATCAATATGCATCCCTCTGGTCAAATAGAGTATAAAACAACACAAAAAAGAACATGGAATGTTCTACAGGTGTTTAGCAAACTACGTTTTTCATATTCGTTTAACTTAGATTAATTAAGAATACTGTCAAGAATTCTAGGTAAATTAGGTATACATAGATGACAGTGCACCTGGAGGAAATTCCATGTCCCCCAGACCCCCTGGTGTTCTTGTTTTTATTGAAGTAAAAAATCAATATACATCCCTCTGGTCAAATAGAATATAAAACAACATAAAAGCGAACCACCAGGGGGTCTGGGGGACATGGAATGTCCTCCAGGTATTCGGCAAACTACGTTTTTCATATTCATTGGTTTATCTTAGATTAATTAAGAATACTATCAAAAATTCTAGGTAAATTAGGTATACATAGAAGACAGTGCACCTGGAGGACATTCCATGTCCCCCAGATCCCCTGGTGTTTCTTTTTTATGTTGTTTTATACTCTATTTGACCAGAAGAATGCATATTGATTTTGAAGTTAAACCAACGAATATGAAAAACGTAGTTGCCGAATAGCTGGAGGACATTCCATGTCCCCCAGACCCCCTGGTGTTCTTGTTATAATCGAAGTAAAAAATCAATATGCATCCCTCTAGTCAAATAGAGTACAAAACAACACAAAAAAGAACATGGAATGTCCTTCAGGTGTTTGGCAAACTACGTTTTTCATATTCGTTTAACTTAGATTAATTAAGAATACTGTCAAGAATTCTAGATAAATTAGGTATACATAGAAGACAGTGCACCTGGAGGACATTCCATGTCCTCCAGACCCCCTGGTGTTTCTTTTTTATGTTGTTTTATACTCTATTTCACCAGAGGGATGCATATTGATTTTTTACTTCAATTTTAACAAGAACACCAGGGGGTCTGGGGGACATGGAATGTCCTCCAGGTACACTGTCTTCAACGTACATCTAATTCACCTAGAATTCTTGATAGTATTCTTAATTTATCTAAGTTAAACCAACGAATATGAAAAACGTAGTTGCAGAATAGCTGGAGGACATTCCATTCCCCCCAGACCCCCCGGTGTTCTTGTTATAATTGAAGTAAAAAATCAATATGCATGCCTCTGGTCAAATAGAGTATAAAATAACATAAAAAAGAATCACCAGGGGGTCTGGGGGACATGGAATGTCCTCCAGGTATTCGGCAAACTATGTTTTTCATATTCATTGGTTTATCTTAGATTAATTAAGAATACTATCAAGAATTTTAGGTAAATATACGTAGAAGACAGTGTACCTGGAGGACATTCCATGTCCCCCAGACCCCCTGGTGTTCTTGTTTTAATTAAAGTTAAAAATCAATATGCATCCCTCTGGTCAAATAGAGTATAAAACAACATAAAAAAG